>JAZKJV010005957.1:0-150258 GCA_037367405.1 Ottelia alismoides | reverse complement strand
TAAGCACATATGTATGCCAGAAAGTCTTCTTAGATTTTATAAGGATTAATTGACAATTGTGATCATCATCGATATGTCACTTCCAAGGTAAATCCGATGAGATCAAGACTATAGAGACATACAAACCCTAGGGTTGTAGTCCTATTATCTATTTAATTGTCATTCCTCAATATTATGAGGAAACTTGCACATTGCAACCACATACATTATGTGTCCAAATGCAAGTACAATATCTGGATCATGAGTCCAATCCATGATATTTTACTGGTTATCATTGAGTATTTATTGAGTGGGTTTTAATGAAGGATTATCTAAAATAAGAAATTTACATAAGCGTACATATTTATATATATACATATTTTACTTTGATTTAGGAATTTTTATATCAAAGTTGTCTTGCCTTGTCAACACTGAAAGTTCATTCCCTTATTTACTTTCAATGTAAGAGATATACTTACCAACATATCTCAGCAAGATCTGGAATCTCCTTCCTTATCTTTGTTACATCCCAATAATATGAGAACCTACAACTCGGATAAAAAGAAGCGGGAACACATTCTGCCTTGCAAGTCCAACTTGCATCTCCCAATACGGTCTTTAACACCCAGGCCCACCACTCCTAAGGCAATGTTGACCCGTCATTAATTGAACCAACTGTGAACATGAATACAACTCGCTATGCGCAATCCAATATCGCCCAATAATATGAGTACCCGATATTGGGGTCACTACGCATACATCCTTACTCTTTCGAGAAGCGAAGAGCCCGATCCAAATGGATCGTATGCAGGAGCTGTCACTTCGGACAGGCGTCTCCTACATACAATATCTGGCAACAGAGCCCTTCGCCTTGACGGGAGATCATGGATGTCACTTATGTGATCCTCCACCTCATATTCAAATTTTAATTAATTATCATTATCATGAATCATATTCACATAATTAATTCTTCCAAGGGAATTATTAACTCTAATCATATTAGAGTATTCTAATTGGACATAATCAATTTAATCATATTAAATTAATTATCAATCCACTTCAATCAACAAACTTGAATATCTTACTTGAATATATATGGTATTATTCTCAAAGTATGTATTAATTCGTATTTTAATAATTAGAAAAATACATCATAATCCCTCGGACATTATCCCGGCCCTACCCGTTGTCATAGCCAGTACCGACGGGAGTGGGACGGACCGCATACGTTGCAACCTGCGACCCTAGCAATCTCCGACTAGACACCATATCCACCTCGGGAAAGGATAATGCCAAATTGATTAATTTGTACTTGAGATGATCATCGGTTATTCAACTGAAAATTATACCATATAGTAATCAAAACAATTTTGATTATAAGGAAATTTGCTAGACAAATTTCCAATCCTATTCAAGCAAGGAGTTTGATGATTGTGATTCCAATTAAGATTTAGATCAAATCTAAATAATTAATTGGTTGGGGCCAAGTCAATTAGGCAAACAATCATGTTTAAATATTTCACAAATATTTTTCAAGATTATTTCACAAAATTAACAATTAATTTCACTAATTTCATGAAATTAACAATTAATTTCACTAATTGACAATCACTTGGTTCTAGATTAGGACTGTAATTTCAGTAGCGACCCCTACTCACTAAAATTATCATATCTCAATCAATTTAAATCCAAATTAGAAAAAATCAATTTTCAAAGATTGCTAACTTGATTTACGACAAAACTGGTGTTTCACACATTTCAAGGCGGATGATAACTATAATTAACTCTTTAATAATGTTAAAATCTACTGTTCCCGCAACATTGCATACATGTTCATTAAAACAACCATATCTAGAGCATACGAAATCCGATTTACGTAAACTCAGATCCTATGGTTTCCTTATTGAATGGAGAACAAAATCCAAGTAAATAATTTGTCCTTAAACATTTTAAACATGGCCTAAATTATTTACTAAACAGATCTGCAAAATCAAATGCGATAAAAACTTTCGCGACCTTAACGAACCCAAGTCGTCCTCGGTTTGCGAATCATTTTCGAAACCATCAACCTGGCTCTGATACCACTTGAAGGATATGGTTAGATCCTCAAGCGCATCACGGAAGCGTGATCGTCGTATCGGATACGATGACGAACGACTAGTCGCACTAGTTGTTCTATGCAGCGGAAATTAAATTTTTTTTATGCGACGAAACCACATGATCCAAGAACACTTCTCGGATCGTTTCGTCTGAACCACAAATAAGTATTAGGATTACCTCTTGAAGCGTGGTTGCGATCAAGTCTCTAAACGAAGAGACCTCCTGTCTCAAGTCTGATCCGTCAGAGGAGACGCTTGCGAGCGCGGGGATGAACCGCGTGCTTCTCGCAATCCATGTTGATGATCCAAGTGGTGGATCTCCTAATATCGACACACGAGATCCTACGTCTTCTTCACGAGCAAGGCACACCGAAGTAGACGGAGTTCCATGAGTAAAACATCGGGCAGCATAACGACGGTGCCGCGGCGATGGAGAGCCTCTCTAGGGCATCCATGGTAGACGACCATGAGAGGGAGAGAAAGAGAAAAGAGAGAGAGATATGCTTCTCAAGCATTATGTGTTTTTTTTAAAGAAGAGCAATGGGGAGCCTCTCCTTTTATAGGATTTTGGGATCCATGGATCTCAATCCATGGGACAACACAAATCCAATGGTTCACATTGATTGTGTTTCTTTTAATGGCTAAGATTTGTGTTGGTAAAAACCAACAACAATTAACTTAATTTAGATTAAATCTATATTGATAAATCAATATAATTCAATCACCAAATTAAATCAATCCACATTGGAGATAATGGAAAGGAGGCTCCTCCCTTCCATATTAGTGGTTGTCCCCCCTCTCCTATTAGGAAAGGGAGATTCCAATGCAATCTCCAAGATTGCATATATCTCAAATATTTGCAACAACAATTGTTGTAAATTATTCTACAAAATAGTTCATAATTATTTTGTGAATATTGCAATCTTACCATTGAAAAATTGTGAATCACATTCACAACCCAAAATAAAATGTAAATTACATTTTCAATTTAATGTCCAATGTGAATCCAATTCACATTAACATTTAATTAACAAATGTAAATTACAAATAGCTCTCTCTTATATATTATAAATCACATTTATAATATACATGACTAATATGGATATTGCTATCCACATTATTCGTATCCATGATGATTAAATCACATTTAATTATCTTGGATCTCTATTCTCTTGTGTCCAAATAATAGGAATCACATTCACATTATTTTCATCTTTGATAATTAAATCACATTTAATTATCTAGATTACTCTCTTTATAATGTGAATCAAATTCATATTAGTCGTGATAATTAAATCACATTTAATTATCCATTTTCTCAATGCTCGGATACATATATCAACAATAGAATTATGCATGAACTCTTTCAAGGATAATGCGCTTTCTCCGCAGATACTTGGAGATAAGGACAGGGCGATTGTATTGTTCTACGTATAGTGACTTGGATATTAAGATCATATCTCAAATCCAGATCGCGGGCCTACCATAGATGCTTGATTAAATCAAGACCGCAAATCTAATCTTCTTATTGTATCTGAATCACATTCAGATCAATGTCCAACATTTAGACCAAGATTAGATCACTTCTCTACTGAGAGGAGTCACTAAAATCCAGACTCGTTTCATCACTCCCTAGGAATGGAAGCGTCATGGTTATACAATCGTTTATGATCATATCACCCTCAGGTATTTCCAATACCTATACATCCTGCATACTGGAAGACTCAGATTAAACCCGAAGTATTAGATCAACTTTAGACTGTCTACTTCATGGTTTTATCAGTAAGTTTCTCATTCGATCATTGGAAGTTGGTATCGATCATATACTTTCCAAAAGCATATATCATACCTAGGTCTAGATCATATACTTTCAAAAAGTATATATCAAACCTAGAAATTCAGTCAAGCTTCCAAAGCGAGACGACCGTGCATGGAATTTGATTCTTCCCAATATCTCATGAGTGAGCACATGTCTTCCGGCTCAGTAAATGAACCTGTATGATACCTTTGAGAGATCGTATTACTCATATGCCCTTACATGCACACCAGCGCGCCGGTGTATAGACCTTGGTTAGGTCATCAACCTATTGGTCTGCCAAATGTATATACTCAGACATATAGTAACACATCTGTCTCCGGTCAGAGGATGTGTGCCTATATCATGACAGCATATGATATAGGACTTCGGTTATCTCGATCTCAATAAGTCAACTCTTTGAGCTAACTAATTTGACACCTCTGAATCTCTATTCCTATGCAGAGGACCTGCATCAAGAGGTCGGTCAGATATCAGCCTTTAGAGATAAGGATTGCCATCTCCTACTCAGGCTGGAGATCATCTCTTAACAATCATTTGACGGTGCTTGATGAGTCCTCAATCTAACTCTTTAGATATTCATCCAAGCACCAGCCTCTATGATTCAATAGTTGAATCAACAGCTGTATGATTATTAAGATGGCCATGGTACATAACCCTAATTGTACTAAGGGTCCTATTATGCAAATTATTCATTCTTCATTTCAGATTAGGGAATGGTATTTGCAATAACATTTATTCCATAATGACTCGCCGTGGGCTCGCATTTCCAACAATCTCCCACTAGCCCAAACAGCCATTGATGGGCTTATCATTTAAACCCGCACTCATGTGACAATCATAGGCTATTTAGAAAATAGCTAGGTAAGCTGATCAGTCACTCTGTTCCCACGAGACTATGCCAAGTCCTTTTACGGCACATGCATATCCCCAGTAACAGTGCTCGCATTTAATGCGAATGTTGTATCTCATGCAACCAATACTCAATTTTTGTTAGTCATAGTGTCCTTGACATTACAGCTTAACAATTATCATAACCAGTATTTCAATCATCCTTATCAGAATACCCTTATTCCTGGAGATCACTATCTCTTAAGGTATCCACAGTTAAGACCTTTTAGATCTCTATCTATAAAGTCTTAAGATTTTGAAGATAAGACTTTGAGATCACTATCTCAAAAATCTTGTCATCTATGAAGATTTTGTTGTTACTGCAATTAAGTGTTCTATCTCCATAGTAGGACTCGTAATAGTTTACTACTCCTAATGTATGGCATATATCTGGCTTTTGTACACATCTAGCATACACTCAGCTTCTCGTAACTAATGCACAAGTGCAAGTAGTTCTAGCATTTACTTCCTCAACTCTTTCAGGTGCTATCCCTTCAGATAGGTCAGTACCATATCTTAAGGGATGGAAGCCTTTCTTGGAATTTTCCATAAAATGGAATATGTCCAAGATGTACTACTAATGTGACAGTCATAATACCCTCTTCACTTTGCTACTGAACACCTTCAGAACTAAGATCCAAGAGGAATCCTTGAGATCATATCTCAAGTTATGGAACAACCAGATAATAAACACTCATTATTATCCTTATATCATTTAAATGATTAGGATATCATCTACATTTAGCATGATGAACACAAAGGCACTCCCACTAAGCTTCACATGGCTCATCAAGATTCTATCAGAATATAACATTTATAATCTCATCATATCTTATGGTCCAACTTTAAGAAGCTTATTTGAGTCCTTAGATGGATTCCTTAGCTTGCACACCTTGATTTCCTCAACCATGAAGCCCTGGGGCTACTTCATGTGAATATCCTCAGAGAGGTATTTATAGAGGAATGCAATCTTTACTTACATCTTGAAGATGCAATAGTCAAGTTGTGCAGCCAAGGTTAGCAATATTCCGATGATTTTAAGCATGGTCACCGAAGAGCAAGTCTCATTGCAAGCAATGTCTTCTCTTCCAGTGTGTAGCTCATGGCTACGAACCGTGCTTTGAAGGTCTCTACCTTCTCATCAGGTTCCCTTTCTCTTGAAGATCCATTTACACCTTTACAGGTCTTACCCATATAGGTGGATCCTCGGGGTTCTATATACAACACTTGTATATGAAGTCTACATTAGACTTTTATTGCTAATCATCCATCTATCCATGCTATGATCTTCAGAAGCTTCATCACATGAAGTTCGATCATTGTCAGATTTCTCTGACACATGGAATCCTTCCTCAAACTCATTTGAAAAGGTTTTAGTGTTTCATCTTTAATTGTCCTTTTAGTTTCCAATTTCAGATTCCTCATTATCTTTTCAAGATTAAATGAGTTCCTATGCTTCCTTTTTCATCTTGATTCTTAAGAGTCTCTACCTCTAAGAATCTCATTCTTAGAGATGAGATATTTTAAGAATCTCAAGGTCATAAAGTAGGTATCCAACACCATCCTTTATTTTCCTAATGAAGCAACACTCTCAAGTGCTAGATTCCATCATGCATGGAACCTTTTTAAGGATATACATTGTAGTCTCTACCACACATATATATACCTGGAAACTAAGGGATAATTACGCTAAAATTCATCATTGATAAGATCATGTCACACATGATCCAATTGTATCTTCCTATAGCTCTATTGAGTTAAGGTGTGTTAGGAGGATTGAGATAGAAATGATATTCATATCTCCTTAAGGTATCCTTTGAATTCATCTAACAGGTACAAGCTACCTTGATTAGATCAAATTCATTTTATCTTCCTTCAAACTTTGGTTGTAAACCAAAAACGATGAAATCTTTGAACATTTCAAAGGTTTCTAAGTGAAGAGAAGAAATCTCATATCATACATAATCGTTAGTAGATATCACATATCCATAATGTTTACTATGATATAGATGATCTGCATACATCAATATGTATGTGATCCTGAATACCTTGACATCTTACACCATTCCTAAAAAAGGGTGTATTGGACATTTTACTTTGAATACAATATTCATAAGTATGTAAGTTTTGAAATGTTAGACATTTTAAAGTTCCATCTCTTACTAGCCTATTGATCAAATCAATAGACAAATGTCCAAGGCTTGATGCTAGATCATTGTCAAATGATCTTCATACTCCTATTGATTTTAAGGTTTAATTTCAGTATTTAGAAATGTTAATGAACCATTCATTAATTTTCTAATTTTGTGGAGTTCACTAGATTTTAGATTACTTTCTGAAATTACTTTCTGAATATCTCCATCATTACTCCTTATGATAGGTCCATTCTATAATTCATGTTTATTTCCAACATTTAGAAACAAACAATGAGGGTATTCTAATGTCTAGGTCATAGAGACATTCTCTAAGACTAAGGGCTCTCCCACTGAAATTAACAAGTCTATCAAAATCCATGTGGATAACTACAGAACTTAAGATCAATTATTCTAGTCTTCTAAAACATATGCAACCCATTGCAAGTGTTGTAGAAGATTGAGATACAATTACAAGACTTTATCTTATTTAGTAAGCAAGTCAATATCAATGATTTATGTAGATTATTCTGATGCTCTATCCGAGTCCTTCTCTAAGGATTCTAGACAGACTTGATAGTCATACTATCAACACATCAACTTATTGCAGTATTGGCATTCATTCAGCTCTTTGGGTGTCATATGGAAGTCATAGAAGTACAGTCAACTCTTTGACTATACCTCTTACTTGGGTCCAACCCATGCTTCCACTGCGCTCCCTTTATCTATAAACAACCATTGCTTAAGACTAAGGATCTCTTATGTTAAATTCGAAAGAATTCAATGTAAGAGTATTTCAACATTTATACATGCCTCACTAAATTCATACAATATGAATATTATGAAGCTTCATGAATGACTGGAGTATAGACAGTAGAATGATGACATTCATCATGTCTACATCCATCTAGACCCTTAAAATATTATTCAGGTAGGTATTCAAACATTTTGAATACATCATCTCTTATGGAGCCACCATTCTGCATGATGCAGAGAACCATGCCATTCATGATTAAATGTTGAGAGCACATATGTATGCCAGAAAGTCTTCTTAGATTTTATAAGGATTAATTGACAATTGTGATTATCATCGATATGTCACTTCCAAGGTACATCCGATGAGATCAAGACTATAGAGACATACAAACCCTAGGATTGTAGTCCTATTATCTATTTAATTGTCATTCCTCAATATTATGAGGAAACTTGCACATTGCAACCACATACAGTATGTGTCCAAATGCAAGTACAATATCTAGATCATGAGTCCAATCCATGATATTTTACTGATTATCATTGAGTATTTATATAGTGGGTTTTAATGAAGGATTATCTGAAATAAGAAATTTACATAAGTGTACATATTTATATATATATATACATATTTTACTTTGATTTAGGAATTTTTATATCAAAGTTGTCTTGCCTTGTCAACACTGAAAGTTCATTCCCTTATTTACTTTCAATGTAAGAGATATACTTACCAACATATCTTAGCAAGATCTGGGATCTCCTTCCTTATCTTTGTTGCATCCCAATAATATGAGAACCTACAACTCGGATAAAAAGAAGCGGGAACACATTCTGCCTTGCAAGTCCAACTTGCATCTCCCAATTCTCGGACCCACCACCCCTAAGGCAATGTTGACCCGTCATTAATTGAACCAACTGTCAACAGGAATACAACTCGCTATGCGCAATCCAATATCGCCCCAATAATATGAGGACCTGATATTGGGGTCACTACGCATACGTCCTTACTCTTTCGAGAAGCGAAGAGCCCGATCCAAATGGATCGTATGCAGGAGCTGTCACTTCGGACAAGCGTCTCCTACATACAATATTTGGCGACGGAACCCTTCGCCTTGACGGGAGACCATGGATGTCACTTATGTGATCCTCCATCTCATATTCAAATTTTAATTAATTATCATGAATCATATTCACATAATTAATTCTTCCAAGGGAATTATTAACTCTAATCATATTAGAGTATTCTAATTTGGACATAATCAATTTAATCATATTAAATTAATTATCAATCTAATTCAATCAACAAACTTGAATATCTTACTTGAATATGTATGGTATTATTCTCAAAGTACGTATTAATTCTTATTTTAATAATTAGAAAAATACATCATAATCCCTCGGACATTATCCCGGCCCTACCCGCTTTCATGGCCAGTACCGACGGGAGTGGGACGGACTGCATACGTTGCAACCCGCTACCCCAGCAATCTCCGACTAGACACCGTATCCACCTCGGGAAAGGATAATGCCAAATTGATTAATTTGTACTTGAGATGATCATCGGTTGTTCAACCGAAAATTATACCATATAGTAATCAAAATAATTTTGATTATAAGGAAATTTGCTAGACAAATTTCCAATCCTATTCAAGTAAGGAGTTTGATGATTGTGATTCCAATTAAGATTTAGATCAAATCTAAATAATTAATTGGTTGGGGCCAAGTCAATTAGGCAAACGATCATGTTCCAATATTTCACAAATATTTTTCAAGATTATTTCACGAAATTAACAATTAATTTCACTAATTGACAATCACTTGGTTCTAGATTAGGTAATTTCAGTAGTGACCCCTACTCACTAAAATTATCATATCTCAAGCAATTTAAATCCAAATTAGACAAAATCAATTTTCAAAGATTGCTAACTTGATTTAGGACAGAACTGGTGTTTCACACATTTCGAGGTAGATGATAACAGTAATTAACTCTTTAATCATGTTAAAATCTATTGTTCCCGCAACAGTGCATACATGTTCATTAAAACAACCATATCTAGAGCACACGAAATCCGATTTACGTAAACTCAGATCCTATGGTTTCCTTATTTAATGGAGAACAAAATCCAAGTAAATAATTTGTGCTTAAACATTTTAAACATGGTCGAAATTATTTACTAAACAGATCTGAGAAATCAAATGCGATAAAAACTTTTGCGACCTTAACGAACCCAAGTCGTCCTCGGTTTACGAATCATATTCGAAACCGTCAACCTGGCTGTTATACCACTTGAAGGATATGGTTAGATCCTCAAGTGCATCACGGAAGTGTGATCGTCGTATCGGATACGACGAAGAACGACTTATCGCACTAGTTGTTCTATGCAGCGGAAATCAAAATTTTTTATGTGACGAAACCACGTGATCCAAGAACACTTCTCGGATCGTTTCATCTGAACCACAAACAAGTATTAGGATTACCTCTTGAAGCGTGGTTGCGATCAAGTCTCTAAACGAAGAGACCTCCTGTCTCAAGTCCGATCCGTCGGAGGAGATGCTTGCGAGCGCGGGGATGAACCGCGTGCTTCTCGCAATCCATGTTGATGATCCAAGCGGTAGATCTCCTGATCTCGACACACGAGATCCGACGTCTTCTTCATGAGCAAGGCACCGCCGAAGTAGACGGAGTTCCATGAGCAAAACATCGGGCAGCATAACGACGGTGCCGCGGCGATGGAGAGCCTCTCTAGGGCATCCATGGTGGACGGCCATGAGAGGGAGAGAAAGAGAAAGATAGAGAGAGAGAGAGAGAGATATGCTTCTCAAGCATTATGTGTTTTTTAAAGAAGAGCAATGGGGTGCCTCTCCTTTTATAGGGTTTTGGGATCCATGGATCTCAATCCATGGGACAACACAAATCCAATGGTTCACATTGATTGTGTTTCTTTTAATGGCTAAAATTTGTGTTGCTAAAAACCAAAAATAATTAATTTACTTTGGATTAAATCTATATTGATAAATCAACATAATTCAATCACCAAATTAAATCAATCCACATTGGAGAAAATGGAAAGGAGGTTCCTCCCTTCCATATTAGTGGTTGTTCCCCCTCTCCTATTAGGAAAGGGAGATTCCAATGCAATCTCCAAGATTGCATATATCTCCAATATTTACAACAACAATTGTTGTAAATTATTCTACAAAATAGTTCATAATTATTTTATGAATATTGCAATCTTGCCATTGAAAAATTGTGAATCACATTCACAACCCAAAATAAAATGTAAATAACATTTTCAATTTAATGTCCAATGTGAATCCAATTCACATTAACATTTAATTAACAAATGTAAATTACAAATAGCTCTCTCTTATATATTATAAATCACATTTATAACATACATGACTAATATGGATATTGCTATAATTATCCTGGATCTCTATTCTCTTGTGTCCAAATAATATGAATCACGTTCACATTATTTTCATCTTTCATAATTAAATCACATTTAATTATCTTAGATTACTCTCTTTATAATATGAATCAAATTCATATTACTCGTGATAATTAAATCACATTTAATTATCCATTTTCTCAATGCTCGGATACATATATCAACAATAGAATTATCCATGAACTCTTTCAAGGATAATGCGCTTTCTCCGCAGATACTTGGAGATAAGGACAGGGCGATTGTATTGTTCCACGTATAGTGACTTGGCTATTGAGATCATATCTCAAATCCAGATCGCGGGCCTCCCATAGATGCTTGATTAAATCAAGACCGCAAATCTAATCTTCTTATTGTATCTGAATCACATTCAGATCAATGTCCAACATTTGGACCAAGATTAGATCACTTCTATACTGAGAGGAGTCACTAAAATCCAGACCCGTTTCATCACTCCCTAGGAATGGAAGCGTCATGGTTATACAATCGTTTATGATCACATCACCCTCAGGTATTCCCAATACCTGTACATCCTGCATACTGGAAGACTCAGATTAAACCCAAAGTATTAGATCAACTTTACACTGTCTACTTCATGGTTTTATCAGTAAGTTTCTCATTCGATCATTGGAAGTTGGTATCGATCATATACTTTCCAAAAGCATATATCATACCTAGGTATTGATCATATACTTTCCAAAAGTATATATCAAACCTACAAATTCAGTCAAGCTTCCAAAGCGATACGACCGTGCACGGAATTTGATTCTTCCCAATATCTCATGAGTGAGCTCATGTCTTCCGGCTCAGTAAATGAACCTGTATGATCCCTTTGAGAGATCGTATTACTCATATGCCCTTACATGCACACCAGCGCGCCGGTGTATAGACCTTGGTTAGGTCATCAACCTATTGGTCTGCCAAATGTACATACTCAGACATATAGTAACACATCTGTCTCCAGTCAAAGGATGTGTGCCGATATCATGACAGCATATGATATAGGACTTCGGTTATCTCGATCTCGTTAAGTCAACTCTTTGACCTAACTAATCTGACACCTCTGAATCTCTATTCCTATGCAGAGGACCTGCATCAAGAGGTTGGTCAGATATCGGCCTTCAGAGATAAGGATTGCCATCTCCTACTCAGGCTGGAGATCATCTCTTAACAATCATTTGACGGTGCTTGATGAGTCCTCAATCTAACTCTTTAGATATTCATCCAAGCACCAGCCTCTATGATTCAATAGTTGAATCAACAGCTGTATGATTATTAAGATGGCCATGGTACATAACCCTAATTGTACTAAGGGTCCTATTATGCAAATTATTCATTCTTCATTTCAGATCAGGGAATGATATTTGCAATAACATTTATTGCATAATGGCTCTCTGTGGGCTCGTATTTCCAACAAAATGAATGCTCCTAACGGAAGCAGATCAAACCTATGATCACCGCCGTGATTGGAGTTGAGAGATTACGTGAGATAGAAAGTGAAATGATAAGGAAAACGAAGGTGAAGATGGATGATCAGAGGGTGAAATCCAAGGTGAAATGGTGTTTTGCTACTGCTACAGAATTCAAAAATGTAGAAATTGAAATAACATTTGAGATCTAAGGTTACTTAGGTGAAGGGTGTTTTCTTGGGCTAGAGCTTCCAAAAGCTCCAGGTCGTTGCCTCAATGTCGTGGCAATGCTGGAGGCAAGCTCGCTAGAGAGGCAGAGCATGACGATTTCTTGTCGAATCAGAGGTGATTCTTCCTCTCATCACTACAATAATAACCTAAAGTCACTCATGAGTTATTGGAGCTCATTGGATGATGAATAACAAGCCAAAGATGAAAAATGACAGGAGACTCTAGCCTTCTTTAATATGAGAAAATGCAAATTTCAAATGAAATTTTGATACGTGAAACGAGGTGAGAATTGGTGAAAAACACACGGGCGTGGATCATTGGTATATGGATAATATTCAGGCTAAGAAATTGGGAAAAAGGGTTGATGAATTGGTTGGAATAAATCTGCAAAGAAAGGTAGTTTAGCAGTTTTATTCAGGATGGCCCAAAGACGTTGACTGATGGTCAACAAAATTGGATCTGACCAATCAAAAGAAGCTCAGAAAAAGATGAAAGAAGCTACATGACAAAATAATAGAATTAATTTAAAATAAATTAAAATACATAATGTTAATATTTTAATAAGTTATTTTTAGTGATTTTTAATAACTAAAATAAATTCATCAACTAATATAAAATAAATAAAAGGGATTTTTACCCGGTAGACCCTATAATCTTTTCCAATTACCTCTACGACCTTTGAAACATTCTAATTCCTCTCCCGACCTCTTAAACTTGTTCTGTCTTACCCAACAAACCCTACCGTTAGTTTTAACTATATTTGAGTCAATTACTTGGGTTAGTCTTGAGTTAACCTAACCAATTTACCATCGAACGATTATGATTAGCCAAAATAATAATAAAAAAAGAATAGAAAAAAAATCTTGCAAAATAGACGTAAGGGTTCTCGGTGATCTGGATGCAGGGGAGCAGGGAGCTTGGGAGGCTGGATGGCGAAGGGAGCAACGGCGGGGGGGCTGGGCGGCGCAAAGAGCAGCGGCAGGGGGGGAGAGCTCCATCGGCTGAGGGGAGGAGAGCAGGGAGCAACGGCGAGCTCCATCGGACGGGGGAGGGGGGGACTCCATCGGAGGGTTGGTGGGGAGGGCTTCAACAGGGGACCTGTGCGGCGGGGGAGGGGGGAGCTCCATCGGCTGGGGGGGAGGGTGGGGGGGCGGGGCTCCATCGGCGACCATTCAACGATCGTGCGGCAGATTTTGCCCGAGTTCTTCCCCAAATGGGATTGACAATGCCCAGGCGGTTCTCCAAGGGCAGTGGCGGATCCCGTTGGAGTCTAAATGATGCATATCGAAATCTTCGTCTTCAGATTCGTGCAATTGATCTGTGATGTTCGGCTGAGTGCTCTGATCATTTCAGCTCTTCGGCAATGGAATGCGACGTTCTCCTTGTTCGTGTCTCCAGTATGATGTGTGTGATGCTTCGTTACAGAAGCGCTCGTTGATTCGCTGCAGTGCTAAAAGCCTCTTGACGATGATTGCTCGGTGAAATTTGTTCTGATCGATCTCCAGATGTTTCGCCTCCATATGAGACTCGATCAGTTGCAGGTGTCGTGGCTAGGAATTTCAATCTCCAGGTTCATCTCGATGCTTCAAATGCCGATCATCCTCAGGTGGTGTACTCGATGAAGCTCTAGAAAATGCATTGATGATTTTCAATGTACTTCATATTACAGGTCCAGACAATGTACATGTTCCAGCAAATTGTTCAAAGGACCTCGACCTAGAGTTATGTACAAACAGAGGGAAATGGATGGGTGATCGATCCTCTGCATGTGGGGTATGAGGATCGAAATGTTCATATCCGCGAGGATATGAGATAAATGGGGGGGCTTCAACAGGGGACATGGGCGGCCGCCGGGGGGTGGAGTAGGGATGGAGGAACTGTTCTCGAGGCTCCTCGGCAGCGGCAGTCGTGAGGCTCAAAGCCTGGCACGGGCGGGAGGGGGGAGGGGGCGCTGGGGGGATCAACTCCTCTCGGATGATGGAGTGGCACTCAATGTAAATTTAATAAACAAAATGGGTATAATATAAAAGAACATGACGGAATCCCGTTAATTTTAACGGGTAAATGAACGTGGGTTAACCACAGGGTCTATAGAGTAAGGTTAGCAAGTTTACGGGGTCGGGGGAGGAATTAAAATGTTTCAAAGGTCATAGAGGTAATTGGAAAAGATTATAGGGTCTTCCGGGTAAAAATCCCTAAATAAAAACCTTTATTAATTGGTACAAATTACCTATATATAATAATCCAATTTTTTAATAAATTATTTTTACAAATAATTACATAATTTAATAATTTATTTAATTACATAATAAATTAAGGATTTTAAATATATATATATTTATTTTATTTTTAGAAGTTAATTTAATGGTACAAATAAATAGTAATATATACAAAATAAGTACATTAAACATATATGATAAATACATTATTTTATTTTTTAATACTTTTATTTTTTTATTTTATAAAAATAAAATAAATATATGAAAAATATTTAAAATATAATATGTAAACAAATATATAATAAAATAAATAAATAAAAATATATACAATACATATGTGTACGAATATACCAATAGGGTCCTAAAATCTATTTTTTAGCATATTTCCTCCGATTTCAGTCAAACCATTTTTATTTGTTAGATAATTTTACAAAATGCACTTTAAACGTTAATATACCCGATTTGAGTTCATATGTCATGTGATTAATCTGCATTCATCATCTTTATTCATTTATTTTAGATCAAAATCCCTTATAAAACATGTGTAAATAGCAATATATCCATTCTTTTACTAACCTTGATTCTTGTGAAAATATTTTATATTTATCACTATTTTAACCTAAAATAAATAAATATAGAAAATAAAGAAAAATAAAGAAAATAGAGACTGTATATATGTGTTGAACATGATTTTACGGAGGTTGTGTTAATTCACAAGGCGAATCAACAGTCGTTGAGATGACCTCACACGAAACCCTACTTCAAACAATAATTAACCCACAATGATAACTAAGCAATAAAAAGCAATGTGGAGTTAAAATTTATTATAACTCTACAAAATATGTGTATAGTGCAAGTAGTGTAGAGTGTCGAACACGTGGAACAAGTAGGTAGATAAGGGTAAAATGCACAAAAGCGATTGTGAAGTATTTGTCGATAGATGTGTTATTTTTTGTGGGTTTTTTATTTTATATTTAAATTTTATTTTTGATATTATATTTTTATATTTGATTTTTAGTTTTCTTATTTTGTATTTTATTTTTATATTTTATATTTTTATATTTTCTTTTTCTTTTAATATGTATAAAGCTATATATAAGACACAAACAATATAGGTAAGAGAGAGATAATATATATAAATAGGTAAAATTAATCAAAATAGAGGAAATACATTTTTGGGTTTTAAATTATTTACTTTTTTTATTTTTCCAGAGTTTTTGCTAATTTTTATATTTTTTAATTTAAAAAATACCAAAATAAGGATTAAAATAAAAACCAAAATTAAGATGGAGATGAAGAATATAAAACAATGTCAAAAATTCTCCAAATTAATTTTACAATGTAGATAATAATAATAAAAATACAAAATGTAAGTTTTGGATTTTTTTAAGAGTTTTTAAATATTTTTAAAGGTTTTAATGGTTTTTCAATTTTTTGAGTTTTCTTTTATATTATTTTACTGATTTTTGGTCTGAAGTTGTAAAATACTTAAATAAATATGAAATATATATTTTTGGTATTTTCAAAAAGGTTTTATAATTTTATATATTTTCTTTTGCAAATCGGGACAAAAAGACACGTTTTTTTATTTTTTTATAAATAATAAAAAGCTTCAAAATGCAAAATAAAAATATGTTCATGAAAGAGTATTGCAACATGAACTTAAGTCTGTTTTTGGGATTTTGTATGCAATCTAGATGTATGAAATAAATAGAGATAACAAATAGAAACTACACTTCTAGCAAGGGCTTAAATGTAAATAGCAGAAAGATAAGGGGCCAAAGTATAAATTTCACAGAAATATACAACGCTGGCAAAAAAATCATAAGGCCTAAACAAGGCTCTGAGGGCCCTTATGCAAATGCACCAAAATCATGTGTGTGAATTCGTGCTCCCCCTGGTGGGGACCTAAACGTAGTTTTCACAAAAATTAGGGCTTGCTTGCAAAACAAAATTGCCCTCTGAGCAGTTGTCATCACGTCTTATCCCCAAAAACAAAATGAAGACCTTCACCCAGCGTGGGATATCCATCTCCAGGTCTAACCCAAAGATGACAAAGTTGTTCTATTAAAATGGTAACTATTATTTTAAATACTATTGTTGCATATTAAGGTTTTAAATATACATAAGCAAATAATATTTGTTGCAAAATTAGCTTTTATTCTTGTAACCAACTACTGTCATGTTGTTGCTAAAATGTCCATTTAACGGCAATTCATTCATTGACTTATTCACTAAAATGTGTATTAATCATTATAAAATTTAACAATGATTAGAAGAAAATTTTAATGAATAATGGTTGTTATATGATTTGATACTAGGAAAATGGTAATGAATATGATATTTATTGTGAATTTAAAGAATCACGTAACAAATAATATGTGAATTTAACTATGAAAGATATGATAATGAATATTAACGTATTTATTATCTTAGATCAATTTTGTTGTAGTGGACATGGATCAAAAACCAATGACATGAAAAGCACCATGCACGACTTGTTCACAACAAAATCACAATATGTGCATGTCCACACCCCCTCCAGGGGCTCTGATATTGAGGTCTCTCTAATGAGTTCATTATTAAATTAATAATGTAATGATATGTGATTTGATTTGATGTGATGTGCCACTGTGATGCAAAAGGATCTCCAAAACAATCAAACAATTTTATTTTATTCAAATAAAGAAACAAAAGTGTATTTTCTTTTTATTAATTTGGTATAGCTCCCAAGGTCGAACAAAAGGAGGCGGCTATTTTTACAAGAGTCATTAATTAATGAAAATTAAACAAATGTTCCACTGTGATGTGCCACTATAATGCAAAAGGATCTCCAAAACAATCAAACAATTTTATTTTATCCAACTAAAGAAACAAAAGTGTATTTTCTTTTTATTAACCCGGTATAGCTCATAGGGTCGAACACAAGGAGGTGGCTATTTTTACGAGGGTCATTAATTAATGAAAATTAAACAAATGTTATTTTTCTTACCTTTCTATTTGTTGTCTTTTTGTGAATTTTTATGCTTTTTATATTTTCTTATGAATTTTTTATTTTATATTTTTATGTTTTCTGATTTTCAATTTTTTATGCTTTTTAATTTTACAAATGTTTATATTTTAAATTTTTAAAATAAATCAAATAAAAGAAATGTAAAAGGAAGAGAACAAGTACTCTTTTGTATTTTTCAAACATAGTAAAAATATAGAGACAATTCAAACCAAAATATTTTTTATTTTTGATAATTTTTTACTATTTTTGTGATTTTTCAAGAACTTTAGATTTTTTTAGTTTTTTAAAATAAATTATAAATAAGAAACAGTGCAAACAGTGAAATCTTGCTACTGTTTTGGTTCTTAAATATGAAATAAAGACAAAAATACTGGAAATAATTTTTAGAAAAAAATATTTTTTAAGATTAAAATCAAGTCCATAAACATATTTTTTAATGATTTTTACTATCTTCTGTAATTTGTATTTTTTTATTTTTATAAAAGATTTTCAAACAAATTTTGCACAGAAAGTAGAAGAAATCAAAATAGACAACAGTATATTTTTGGAATTTTTAAACCATTTTTTGAATTTTTATGATTTTTCTAAAGCAAATAGGGAATTTATAAAGGGATTTTGAAGTATTAAAAATAAAAAAACAATTTATTTTGAAAAATAAAAAAATTATATGATAAGGAAATAAAGTAGGAGCTTATAACTTTTATAGAAGTTTTTTGAGCAAAAATATTATTTATTTCATGCAACATAAATAAGAAAATTAATTAATGAGTTACAGGGACCTATTTGCAATTATTTCAAAGTTTTAGAACGCACTATAACACAAATAAAATGTGAGGCAGGATGTGCAGAATTTACAAGAATGTGTGTGCAATGTGTATGCTCAGATACTTGGATTAGTTTGCAAATGCATGGAAATCCGGGTAAAAAAACAATTTACCCAATATGCATGTGCTTCAGATGTCGAAGGCGATGATTGATGACAATGATTGATCCCCATCACAGCGGTTTTCAAATCACATATTCACCCTTCAATGGTGATTTTTTTAAAGATTTATTCTCAGTTCAGACAAAGGTTCAGATCCAATCAAAGATAAACTATGGTTCCGTGACTTGATGGATATGATCACTCCATGTGTTGGTTATCTTTAGGTCACAGTTGTTCTTCGTGATGATCGTGAGATTCACATTCCAGGGATATTGTATCTTGATGGCATTTGGCTTTAGATCCTGAGGATATTCTGGATATCAGCTCTCCAAGTTGCTTACCCTGATGTCCACAAAATAAGATCTGACTCGAGCACAAGGCTCGGTCAAAATGTGAACTAGAGTCAGTGAAATGAATGCTCCTAGCAGAGGAAGAGCAAACGTACGATCCCTTATCGTGATTGGAGTTGAGATATTACGTGAGATATAAAGTGAAATGGTAAGGAAAATAAAGGTGAAGATGGACGATTAGAGGGTGAAATCCAAGGTGGATTGGTGTTTTTCTACTGCTACAGAATTCAAAAATAAAGAAATTGAAATGACATTTCAGATCTAAGGTTACTTGGGTGAAGGGAGTTTTCCTGGGCTGGAGCTTCGAAATCTCTGGGTCGTTGCCTCAACATCACGGCGGTATCGAATGCTCGAGCTCGCCTAAGAGGCAGAGCACGATGATTTCTTGTCGATTCAGAGGCGATTCTTCCTCTCCTCACTGCAACGATAACCTAAAGTCACTCCTGAGTGATTGGAGCTCATCGAATGATGAAGAACGTGCCAAAGATGAAAAATGGAAGGAGACTCCGGCCTCTTTTAAGATGAAAAAATGCAAATTTCATATGAAGTTTCGACACGTGAAACGAGGTGAGAATTGGTGAAAAACACATCGGTGGATCACTAGTATATGGACAATATTCGGGATAAGAAATCGGGTAAAAAGGGTTGATGAACTGGTTGGAATAAATCTGCAATGAAATGTTTAGCAGTTTTATTCAGGTTGGCTAGAGAAAAGAAGTTGACCGATGGTCAACGAAATTGGATCTCACAAATCAGAAGAAGCTTGGGAAAAAGACAAAAGAAGCTACATGACCAAATAGTAGAATAAATTTAAAATAAATTAAAATAAATAATGTTAATATTTTAAAAATTTATTTCTAGTATTTTTTAATAAATAAAATAAATTCATTAACTAAGATAAAATAAATAAAAACCTATATTATCAAGAATAAAATACATATATTTACAGTAATCCAATTTTTAATAAATTATTTTTACAAATAATTACATAATTTAATAATTTATTTAATTACATAATAAACTAAGGATTTTAAATATATTTTTATTTTATTTTTAGAAGTTAATTTAATGGTACAAAGAAATAGAAGTATATACAATAGGTACATTATACCAATATGATAAATACATTATTTTATTTTATTTAAAATACTTTTTATTTCTATTTGCATTTTATAAAATAAAATATATATACAAAATATTTAAAATATAATATGTTTACAAATATACAAGAAAATAAATAAATAAAAATATATACAATACCTATAAGTGTACAAATATACCAATAGGGTCCTAAAACCTATTTTTGCATATTTACTCTGATTTCAGTGTAACTATTTTTATTTGTTAGATAATTTTACAAAATGCACTTTAAACATTAATACACCCAATTAAGAGTTCATATGGTTGTGTGATGAATCTGCATTTCATCATCTTTATTTATTTATTTTAGCTTAAAATCCCTTACAAAACACGTGTAAATAACAATAAAATCATTCTTTTACTAACCTTGATTCTTGTGTAAATATTATATATTTATCATTATTTTAACCTAAAATAAATAAAGAAAGAAAATGAAGGAAAATAAAGAAAATATATACTTTATATATGTAATAGATACATGCTGACAGACCCCGAGAGAAGGTCAAGAATTGACATGATCAACAAGGAATAAGGGTAGGGGGAGATAAGGCCTAGACACCAAAAATTAATCTTCATATGTATATGTCATCATCGGAACACTAATGTCTATAATACACATTGTTTTCCTTATTTTAGTTATCACCCAAATTCTTTCCAAATAAAAATTATTTCTTCTTGAAAATTGTGAATAAAATTCTTCTGTAAATAATAAAAATATGTATATAATCTGTAAATACCAACACTCTCAAAAGCCGCAAAGCTCAACTCACAAGATCAATATCTTCTTCACCGAAATTCAAATTTCATGAAACTCACTTTTATTCTACTCCAAATTAAATATTATTTAAAATGAAGGTGATTTCATAAAAATCAGAGTTAAGGTGTGAAATGTGGTTGATTGGGTACTATTGCATATAATATCTATGTATACTATATGCATTATTTAATTATTTATTTTTTATACATATTTGTAAATATCATATTTTCAATCAAATGTGAGTGTTATATTTGACTTATATAAAATACAAACAAAAAAGCACAAAATCAAAAATCAACAAAAAAATAAAATCATGTATATATTGTATAGGTATCACTATGTATATAATGTACAAATACCTATTTATTTAACCTAATAAATTAATTCCTATAAATAAAATAGAAATACCATTAAAACCTTTGTAAAATATTGTATATTAATCAAATATTAAATTGTTTATATATTTGTATAATTAATTAAAAATCTTTTATATATAGGTATTTACCTATAAATAACACCTTGTATTTACTTTAACCCTTGTATATACCATATTTAATTGATTAAAAATCACCAAAAATTAATTTTATTTTATTTTTAACATTTTTCAGTTACATCATTTAATTATTTAGATTCATTTCTATTTTTAATTGACTTATTTAACCATTTATTGGATTTTGGCGTTTTCCCTAACTTGTCCTTTTCCCATGCGCCTTCTTATTGGTAGACTCGGGTTTGCTGACTCGTGTCAACTGTTAAGTGATGAATCCCCATTCATCACTCTTTATTCCTTTATTTTATCTAGAAACCTTGGCAAAATACCATGTAAATACCTGTAAATACAATAATTTGTCAAAATGCATGCATCATGTAAATAACCATAATTAGCATGTTTTTGCATAAAAATAAAGGAATAAAGAGACACAGAAAAAGAGGAAAATATTTAGAACAAATATTGAGCGACCTAATCCCAAGGGAGGGCCAAGCATTGGACTGACCGCAAAAGAAACCAAGTAGAGGGAGATAGGGTCAATCATGCTTGTACATACACCTACATATAAATAATTTTATTTTCCTCAAAATAAAAATAAAAATGTGTTTTTGATTAATGTGTATATATTTATAAAAATAAAATAAAAATGGGAAAAATAAAAGAAAAATAAAAATAAATACTTTCTCTCTCATCAGTGTATATATACCATGTGCATACAATAAAAGATGTATTTATTTCACCCTTGTAAATACGTAATAAAAATCAAATAAAAATCTTTTTATATTCCATATTTTATGATTTAAATAAATAAAATATAAAATTGGAATAAATGTACATAAATAAAATAATAAAAATAAAATTCAAAAATACATAGGTATACATACCTGTATATAATGTAAATACCTAATTTATTTTTTTAAAAAATAAATAAAAATCACTAAAAAATACTTAAAATAATTAAACATTTTTTGTGTTGAAAATATTTTCAAATAAAATCATTTTATATTTTAAAATGAATTTACAAATATTTAATAAATGGAATAACCAGATTGGTCCACGGGGGAATGTTGACCCCGGTCAACTCTCCCCCTAGACCACATCCTTCCTGGATCTGATTTTTGACCCGATTTCTCCAAATATTTCCGAATCAATCCGACCTCCATTTACTCAAACCCAAGGCTCCGATTGCTAAGGAACGATCCATGATCCTCGCGTGCCTCTCCTCTTAGGGATCCGCTCCTTGGAATGCTCACCCGAACCCCATCTTATCGGACCCTTCTTCACTATTTAGCTCAGCTCCACCGCACATTTCACTCCATCTTTGCCATCCACCTCGCCGTCGATGAGCTCCTCTTCATCGCCTGAGTGACAGCTGCGTGAGGGAGAGTTGCAGGGAGGACGCGTGCGCCTGGAGCCACTGATCCGGCAACTTTCACCGCCGTGCTCCGCCGCAAGGTGAGCCCGAGCCTCTGGCCCCGTCGAGCCATCGAGGGAACGACCCCAAAGGTCCCCGACCTCCAGCCTAGACGAACGCAGCCATCCGTTAGGTTAGATTTCCTTTAGCTTTCCTCTATTCACGATTTTTCCGATTCTGAGCTCCGACGTCCACCACTGATTTCATGCCACCTTCTGCCACCACCTTCGATCCTCGTGACCTCCATCGTCTTCCTCGAGTGACAGCGAGTGCGGAGGGTGTCTGAGAGAGAGTTTGGAGGTGCGTAGCCCAGGTCCGACGACCCTCGTCATCATGCTCCGCCACCGGCAAAGCTCGAGCCTCTAAAGGCGATGCTCCATCGAGGCGACGATCACCGGAGAACCAGCGTCTCCTCCCCAGTTGACCACGATCATCAAGTAGACTCGTTAGCTTCTTTAGCATCGTCCATTTCCGATTTCCACGATCCTGCTCCACCCTAGTGGCCGGAGCTCCGCCATTCCATCCTAGCCGTACTGATCGAATCTCTGATTCATCGCCACCTTCCCTACGTGACCTGATCACCTCGAGCTGGGCCATCCAAGCCCAGATCGAGTTGGGTTCCATCTCTCACGTTTGCCGGAACCCCCCTTCGACCATCCACACCGCTTCTCGTCTTCTTTTGGCCAATAACCCTTGCCGGAGCATCCCTCCGAGTAGGAGCTTTGTTTTGCAGGGAAATAATCGCAAGTACCCCCCTTATCTGTCGTTTCCATTGGAGCACTCATCGGAGGCCACCACCCAACACGGAACGCCATAGAGAAGAAGACCCACTTCTCCGATCTTCCATTGTCCCTTCGGATCGTCTCCGGATCGTCGGAGAAGCTCGCCCAGGAGGAGTTCTTCCTCATCTTCTCGTAGTCGTCGTATCGACCCTCTGCGCCAGGTCTGATCACAATCGCACGTCGCCTGCTCCTGTCAGGCCGTTAGATCCACGTTCTGACGGCCACGTGCGTCCCACGTTCGCCTCTGCACCCGCACCGTCCGATCCTCCAGACACTACAAAAAAAGGCGGGATTAGCGTGCACAGCTCGGCGTGCACCTGGCGTGCACATGTGCTCGCCCCTTAATGGGCGAGCACACTAAGAGCACATGTGCTCGCCCATGAGGGTCGCTGGTTTGAATTTTGCGGAGAGGCGCAGTTACCAGTTTTGAAGAGCACATGTGCTCGCCCATGTGCTCGCTCAATTGTGCTCGCCCACTTGAATTTCCTTGCGCGGATAATTTTAGCGGCTGGATATTTCGGGCGAGCACCTGGCGACGGCCTGGCGAGCACTTAAGTGTGCTCGCCCAGGACCGTAAACAGAACCTGCGAGGCTCTTCTTCCTCATTTCTCACGCAACTCTCTCCCATTTCCTCCCCTCCGGCGACCCGCCAGCCCTCCGCCCCGACCCTGACGCCCGTCGTTTTCGTGTTTTGAGTAGATCTACATCTACCACTCAGTATAATCTTTAATCCTTTCTCTTTTTATTTGATTTCATTACCTATTTGTATTGTTTGGATAGATTAGGGTTTAAAATTTTTGTTGAATGTAGTGTAGTATTTTGATAGTTTATATGTGTTTTACATGTTAAGGATAATAGTAGATCACTATAGTATTGTCATTTCGAATTTGATTGTCTAAATAATATGTATAATTGTATGCCCTGTAGGTGTTCGATAAAATGCCTCAACAAACATTATGTTTAAATTTTGTAAATTTTAAATGACAAAATGCTTGTATGATTAGTTAAGATTAGTTATGCTCAAAAAAGATTAGTTACTCAACTTTTATAATGCCTCAGAATAATGTAGATAAAATGCCTCAACAAACATTATGTTCAGAAAAGATTAGTTATGAAATTTGTGAATAACTTTAGTTACTCAACTTCAATAATGTAGATACTAGATATTATGAACATCATTAATAACAGTTTTAAAATTTCATATCGTTTTGATATGAGATATGATATACACCATTGTTTATTTTGTGATAATTTATTATCACATTAAATTTTAGTTAATGTGACCAATTATATCACATTAACTTATACATAGATTTATAATAAGTCCAAAATATGATTTAGTAATTATTAGAAAATCGCACAAAATTCTTCACACACAGTCCGTCCTTCCACACCGGGTGGTGTGTGGCCCTGCACAACGGGTGGCGTGTGCAACACATTAGAGGATTTGATCACCTCTAACTGTGTTATATTTTTTTATTTTTTCACAGCACTATTGGACTCACTTTGGGATGTTTATCCCAGACCAATGGTCGTGGATTTTGATGTATGCAGGTTCGAATTTTTTTTGCAGGTGCCCATTAACTTTTAGTGACCTAAGCACTGTATTAGGCACTAAATAAGGATCACACTTATCCCTATCCCCATCGTTAATCAGCCAAATATATGTAAATGCCCGGTTAATATAAATGAATAAATATTTTAAGATTATTTTATAGTCCCATTTGTAGCACTTACAAATGTACGACGTAAAATGATCTTAAAGTATTACATTTATATTAGCTTTCCTTAGTTCGGAGGTCCCGGACTAAGGGGGTCCGTAAGGATTCAAATTTACTAAAAGGTGATCCGTGTCACAATGTCTTTATTTCTTACGGAAATTCGGTTCATAACCCCTTCCTCTTCTGTATACCAAATCAGTCATATTTATTATTGAAATAATCAATAATATGATTATTTTGATAATTAATTACGATTGATTTATGGGGTATACGGGAGAGGTGCAGGGTTATGCTGCCGAATTTTCATTAGAAATAAAGATACTTGTGACAACGATCATCTTTTAGTAAATTTGAATCCTTATGGACGGGCTAAAGTGATAACATAATTAATACACTTCTCTTCTCATCTTCAAACTCAAAAATGTGATACGTTTAGATATCCTCAATTTCGTAGATTTGACATTTTAGATTATTTAATTCAGGTTCATAAATATGACCAATAGAGAATGGATGTACAACCGTGTAGTAGATGGGCGTATAGCATATGCTTTTCAAAGAGGTGTAGGAATTCATACAATTTGCTTACGCACAAGGTTCCCGTATTGTGGATTCAGATGGAACTATCTTGTGTCCATGTAAGAAATGTCGTCTAATGAAGAAGAGATCAAAAGATGAAACTCAGTTACATCTTTATAGAATGGGTTTCATGGAAGGATATCAGATTTGGTGGAGGCATGGTGAGAATTTCGAGAACAGAATGAATGAGGTGGAAGAAGCTGACAATATTAATCCCTTTGCATATATGGTTATGGATGTTGCGGGTCCAGAATTTAATGATACTTTGTTAGATGATGAGGAACCATATGGAGAGTCTGCAGAATTTTACGAGCTGTTGAAAAAAGCAGAAGAGCCATTGTGGTTGGGTTGCAAGACATATTCAAAACTTTCTACGGTCTCGGATCTTCTATCGATGAAGATGGAATATAATATGACCGATCGTAATTTTGATGCAATGCTGAGGATTATTAAGAAGATGTTACCAGAAGATGCAGAATTACCTGATAATTATTACAAAACAAAAAAGATGATGCGGAAGATGGGTTTAGCAGAAATTAAAATAGACTCATGCATAAATCACCATATTCTATATTACGGTGAACATCAACATTTACAACGGTATCCTGAATGTAATGAGCCAAGATATCAGACAGCTAGTAAGAGTGGAAAAAAATATCGAGAAAGATTCTACGTTATTTCCCGCTGACTCCGAGATTGAAACGACTATATTATTGTAAAGAAACGGTGAAATACATGACATGGCACGCGGAACATAAAGTCGATGAATATATGGAGCATCCATCCGAATCTGATTGTTGGAAAGAATTGATGTCAGCTTTTCCTACATTTAATGATGAAAAGAGGAATTGCGTTATAGGTTTATGTACAGATGGGTTTAATCCTCATGGAAGAAGTAAAGATAACTCTTGTTGGCCAGTAATGACAACGCCATATAATCTACCCCCATGGTTATGTAATAAGCGATGGTTTATGTTTCTTTCGCTGTTAGTACCAGGACCTACACATCCGGGAAAGTACATTGATGTTTATTTACGTCCTCTTATCGATGAGTTGAAAATGTTATGGGTCGATGGAGTTGATACATATGATGCTAATAAGAGTCAAACATTTAACATGAAAGTAGCTCTACTTTGGACGATAAATGATTTCCCAGCATATGGAATGTTATCTGGATGGAGTACGCATGGACGTAAAAGTTGTCCATATTGTATGGATAGTACTAAATCATTCCAGCTTCAACACGGTCAGAAACCATGTTTTTTTGATTGTCACAGACGATTTCTTCCAAGTAATCATCCATATCGAAGACAGAAACATTCTTTCAAAAGAAATACAATTGATCTTTCAGATCCTCCACCAATTAAGACAGGCGATATGATATTATCATACTTGGAACAATTAGAAAAATCAGCCTTAGAAAATGGAGATAAAACAAAAAACCTTCCTGGTTTTGGTGGCAGTCATAATTGGATTAAGAAGAGTATATTTTGGGAGTTACCATATTGGAGTAAGTTACTGATACGACACAATGAAAGAATAGACTTAACAGAAGAAGTCCCAGTTATCGAATCGATTCGATTGGCTGATAATGAAGTTTTGTGTGTTGACTTACAAGATGATACTGACTCCAGTAATGATTTCTCAGAAAACTCAGAAAATGAAGAAATATCATTTAATCCCACCGAAATAAGTGATGAAGATTAGTTGTGAGTTTTATTATACAATTATAATTGAATTAACTAAAATCTCAAATAATAACTATGTAATGCATCATTATTACAGTCATGGCAGGTTTTGGACGTGGCGGGTCGCATGGATCACATAGATCCAATCGTCCTTCTTCCTCAGACACACCTTCTTCCAGTAGGCAGCCCACCCCGGATGTTGCTCCTGATTCACAGTCCGACGAGGTTCGCCGGGTGATAGCTTACTACGAGTCTCTTGGTTATCCTCCGCCACCCTTTTACGTAGGAGGCTATGGAGAGCCATCTACCTCAGCAGCCCCTACAGGATTCCCATGGTGCTCACACCGGCGAGCACATATGTGCCTGCCATGGGGAGGGCGAGCACATAGCGTCCCATGGTGCTCGCCCACCAGCCGTGGCGACTCTCAGATCAGCGAGCACGCCCTTAACGAGCACATGTGCTCGCCCACTCGTCGGGCGTGCACATGGCGTGCACTAGGCGTGCACATAACGAGCTCTTATGTGCACGCCAATCCGCCTTTTTTTGTAGTGAGAGGGCGTCATCAGGACCGTGCATCCACCGCCAGCCACAGCTCGACACCTGGCACTCACGTGTGCTCCTCACGTGCCTCGGCTGGGTAATTGCTCCCATTCCCCTGCAGTTTTAGTTAGTTTTTATTTAGTCTATTAAATAATTTGCACTCTTGGGTTATTTGCATGGTTGGACCTCGGGTTTTGTTTATTTGCTATTTAGTCCCTGCTTGTGTGAGACACGTGCGTCGACACGTGAATTTTGGACATTTTGCATCTCTGGTTCTGTAGTTCTATGTTGTTACTGTTTGCATGTTTATTAATTAGAATTATATTTTGGTCCCTATGCATATGAAGCATGTGCTGGGCACGAGCTATATGGGTTATTTGCATTATTCGGGATGTAGTTTGGGAGTGTTCTGGATTGAAAGTTAAGTTTTTAAAATTGCACTTATACCCCTGTGCGTACGGTTTATGAACATGTGAGGATTTCATGTGATTTATGCGCTAGTACCCCTGTAGTTTCCTCACGTGTTACCTTTTTAGCCCTGAAGCTTTATTTTATTACATCTGGATCCATGTGTGTTGTAGCCCTTGTTTGCATTGAATAAAATATCAAACAAACTCCAAATCAAGTGACATTTGGAAACGTGGCTCCTGCCACTGTGTAAAAATTTAACTAATTTTTTGGAACATTTTTGTTGCCTTTTACTATTTTTTAAAAATTCAAAAACACGCATTTTTGCTACTTTTGGAAAAGAAAATCAACTAAAAATATAAAAACTTTTCTAAAAAAATTCTAAAAAAATTAGGGATTGCTTGTTTGGTTATTATTAAGTTTATACCTAATTTTTGTTTTATTTGAATTTTTAAAACCCCTAAAAATTACAAAACCCTAAAAATCTTATAAAAAATCTTAAAAAAATCTAAAAAATTCAAAAAATTGCAATTTCATTTTCTGTAGCTTAGTTTTTGTATTTACGTTTCATAAAAATTTCCATCAGATTTTTAGAGCTAATTAATTATTTTTAATTAGCCTATCAAATCTGATTGTACATTTTGTCATTGTTTTCCCTTTTCTCAATTTTTAGAAAATTAACTAAAAATCATAGAATTTCCGTAAAAGTACCAAATACACTTAAAATATAAAAAAACACAAAAACAATTTTATTTGAATTTTCTGAGTATTTTTTGAGTGTTGAATAAATTGTTGAATTTGCTCCTTTTGTCCTTTTTCTTATATTTCCTTTATAACTAAAAACATAAAAAATTAAAAATACCTAAAATCCACCAAAAATATTTTTCTCTCTTTATTTTATCTCTCGACTACTTCGTAGGCTCTTTTGAGCCAATCCGTGCTCCTCAAGTTCGACCATGGTCGCTATACCAGGTTAAATAAATAGCGAAGACCGTTATTCGTGTTTTTATCGATTTATCTGATTTAGTGGTCTCTTCTTTCTTGATTGACCGAGTCTCTCTATTCGGGTCGCAACGACACCGAATGTTTTTATCTTGGCCCGATAGTGAGAGCTGATTTCTTGGTCATTATTAAGTTCCCCCTTGATTCTCGCTTATCCATTCGCTAGTCGCTTCTTCACCTAATTATCCCATGCATCCTAATCACTAACTCTCCCCCACCCCTTCCTTCTCCATAATTCTAGCTCATTCATTCCTATTTATCGACAACTCTTTAGATCCTAACAAATCTCCTCGATATGCTCTCATTTTGAATTCAAAAATCCACTGGAGCCATTCTTATTTATAACCTTCAGTCGCCCCCTTTCACGATTTTGATCTGATTTTTAGCCGTAAAATCCCCTAGATCGAGTGGGAGAGTGTCTTCTTCAGTGATAAAGGAGTTGACCTCCGATCGGGAGAATGATTTGAAGGTTGAAGGCTGTGATCCAACCATACGTCGGAGCCCTTTGTCACATGTCTCGCCTCTCCATCGTAGTTGCAGATCGAGGTTGATCTTTGCACTGTTTAGCTCTCTAGGTATGTGTAGGTTCATTCCTTAGATTTCTTGTTTACTATTTTGTGTTTTAACTCATGTATTTAGTTAGATGTTTAAATCCCATCCAAGCTCTGATCTGCAAGATCGGAACATTCTAATCACTCGTCAATCATTCTGACCTTGCCTACACTTTCTCCAAACCATTCTCCATCTCTTCCACCTTCTAGTCCTCCTCAGATCATCACGGATCTGATGATTAGCTCTACCTCCAACCATCCTCACCAAAGCTCTCACCCCTTCATCATTTTTTCATCTTCTTGTGTTAATTAACTCTGCCGGATCTTCACCTCCTAGCAAGGAAGTCCTTGTAGGGTTCAAGAGCTTGTTTAGGGGAAAGACTGATACTTGGAGATTCCCCTGGATCTGTTGTGCTCTTGACCCCTAGATCATCTTCCAATCATTGTCGACCATCTTGAAGCCCTCAGATCGAAAGAGGGGACATGCAAGAAGCTAGAGCATCATCCTAAAGCAGACTTAGGCAGAGAACGACTAAGATCTTCTATATCCAAGTTTGCCGGAGACCACATGCTTCCCAGTTCTTCCAAGTAGATCCAAAACCAGCACGATCAAGAATGGTTGCTCCAGATTTCATCATAACCGTCGATTGAGCCCCAAAAGCCAGTTATGGATTGAAGTCCCCAGATCAAATCCTAACCTTCCAAGTTCTTGTCAACCTGGACCATCTGATCAGAGCGCAAATGACATCCAATCGTTGTAATCTTGCACCTAAGACCTTACAGTTATTTCATTCCCTTGTATTATTTTAATTACATTTCGACCTGTTTGAAAAAAGCATGCACCTTGCACATTACCTTGGGTTAATTGCGATAAAACCCTTGCATTTTTCATATTGTTAAATGGCCCACTGAAATAAAATACTTATATTTTGGTCCATTCTAGCGAGGTGCACATAGTTGCAAGCGTATTTTGGAAATTTTGTATAGTTAGCCCTCACCTTTATTTATTTGTTAAAATTTAGTTCATAAACATTAAATATTTGCATCCACACCCTTGTTTACCTCCTTTTATTTTGTACGTTAAAAATTAAATAAAAATTAGCAAAACCTCTATAAAAAATCTACAAAAATCAGGCTTCTGTTAAATACATGATTTATCCCGAATTTTTTTTGAATTTTCATTATTTTTTATTAATTTTAGAAATTCAAAACCCTCATAGTAATTCCCTATTGCATTTAAAATCGATAAAAATGAAAAAACATTGCAAAAATTCTAAAAAAATGTGGTTTCTTATTTTCATTTCTTATAAATTATATACAATTTTGGGATTTTTATTCTTCATAAAAACAAAAAAATCATAAAACACTCAGAAACAAAAAAAACAGAAAAATTCATAGGAAATTTTAAAAAAATATATAAATACTTTTTTGGAAAATATAAAAATTCATCTTTCATTCTGTGATATATTTCATCTTTTTTATTTTCTATTTTAAAAATCCAAAAAAATTATTTTGTGGTATGTTGTTTATTTTCTATTTTTTATTTATTTAAAAATTTTAACTATTTGGAAAATTCTAGAAAAGTCACAAAAACATTGAAATTTTGTTAGAAACTCTAAAATAGTTTTGTTTGAAATTTCTGTTTGTTTTACCTCTTTGTAAAAAAATCACAAAGTTGCATTTCTCCTTTTTTCTCATTGAACTAATTTATTCATTTTTATTTCCTTTTGTTTTATTAAATTAAAACTTTTGCAAAATTAAAAATCATAAAAAAAGACAAATTCAGAAAACCGAATAAAAATGTAAAATTAAAACTCATAAAAAATTTAAAAAAAAAATAAAAAATACCAAAACCAAATATAGTGTTCATAGAATCTTCTTTTTTATTTCAGTAATTCTTTCGTTGATTTAATAACACTAGGGATTTTTGTAGGCTCCCTGAATTTGGCCTTGTACGCTATGTAGGTAAATTAAATAGCAAATTTCTCTTGCTACTTTTTCTTCATTTTGGATTGAGAATCAAATAATTTTTGTTGAGGATTTTTAGGGTTGCGAAGACACTATGAATCTGTGATTCTCATTCTTTATTCTTTTTTTGGCTTTATCTTTTAGCAAAACTACATATAAATATATGAAAATACAATAATTTGTCATTGTAGGTATCTGTGATAATATTTTCATAATTAGCAATTATTTTCAAAAATAAAAGAATGAAGAGAAAATAAAAGGAAGGATGTATTTTGAATACAGAATGACTCAAACCCCAAGAGAAGGTAAACCCTTGACCTGATCAACAGGGAGTAAGTAGAGATAGATAGGGTATATTATATATTGTACATACCACCTATATTGTACAAATAATTATTCATATTTATTTTGACAAAGGATGAATTCTTTATTATTTTTGAACACTTGTATATAATCATAGAAATAATATAAAAATAAAATAAAAATCAGAAACACAAAATAAAATAAAAACAAATCCACAAATTCATTATACAAAGTCCACCTGTACATATGTACGATACCTATTTATTTGCATCCTCAATTAATTCATAAAAATTAAACAAAAATCATTTTTATCCCTAAAATTATTTTATAAATAATTAATATATAAAATAAATTTTATTTTTGTAAAAACAATCAAAAAATACATGTATAAATACATAGGTATATTATACATATACATAATACTATATATTGTATATACTGTAATAAGTTAACTTATAAAAATATTTAAAGATAATAGAAAAATATCTTGAAAAATATTAAGAATTTTTCATTTTTACCACTTTATTTTAAAATCATTTATTATTTTATATTTAATATTCTTTTATTTTTGTAAATCCTACACTCTGATTGGTCCCGTTAGAAGGTTGACCTCGGTCGACATTCTCCCTCAGCTGACCCGACCCGATTCTTGTTTCACCGGAGCTTCTTATCCCCTTTTCCCGATCAAGTCAGATCTCCATTCACCTTGATACTTATGCCCAATTACGTTCCTAAGATCCACGATCCTCACGGATCCCTAGGTGCAACCAGTTCTGCCTAGGGTTTCGAGCGTCACTCCGATCTTTCTAGAACCCTAAACACCATTATAAATTGTCTCCTCCACCTCCCAAGTTCAGTAGTTCGTTCCTCACCACGCTTTTGCCCCCTAGATACCTTAAGCTGAGTGACGGCTTCCTGGAGACACCTTCGGAGCTCTGTTTGGTGGATTGTTGAGCGACGCTCAACTCGTGGACAGAGCTCTTCGCCGTGACAAACCTCCCAGCCTTCTAGATCTTGGTTGAGGCTACAACCTCTTCATTCGCCTCACTTTCCATTCTTGAGTTCATCAGTAACTACATTTACCTCTATCTTGCTTACATTCTGCATTTCCTTTCGACTTATTTCACTTTCACCTCTTCATGTTCACCTGCTCCGACTAGCCAGTCGGAGCTTCTCCTCGCTCGCCTTCCCTTACCAATCGACATGCCATATCACTGTCACCCTCCCTCCATGATCTGACCCCTTTATACTCGATCATGAGGCTGAGATTAAGACTTGACCTCGTTCCTCCTCAAACGCCGGAAGTCGACCCTCATTCACCATTGCTTCCCTTCTTTATCTCACAAAATAATCTTGGTCGAAGCATGGTCTTCGAGCCGGGAGTATACCTGTGGGTTCAAGACGTACAGGGAGGACCATTTAGAGCTTTGACTGCTCAGTGGGAGCAGCTGCAGGCAGAGTACCATCATCCCGCTCATCTGACCGATCATCTTTCCATCTGAGACACCCACTCGACGTGGAGTGCTTCCACGACTATGTTGGACCCCTCGGCAGCTTCATCGGAGCTGTGGATCATCCTCCATGCTCAGGCGAAGTTTGCCAGGAACCTGTTCTTCCAGCTATCTTCATAGCCACCCGATCTGGAATCATGTCCCAAACTTGATCCAATCCCTCCATTAGCATTTCATCCTAACACTTGGATCATATCTGGACCCCTCATCTGAGATGTCTGACAAGCAGCCTTGCATGTCATTAGATCTGGTCGAACGTAGCAGATCTAACCGCACGTCACCAAGCAACTCTGAGCCATCATATTCTTTTGTAGTAAGCCATTAGAGCCGTCAAAGCCCTTGTGCGCGCCTCACATGCCATCAAGGTATATTTGTTACCCTTGCATGTTTTCTTATTTTGCATTAGTTCAGTAAATAAAATGTGTAGTTAAGAATATTTGTAGTCAGACCCATGTTTATCAATTTGCACTTTAGTCAAGTCGAGTTTACATCACGTGCATTGATGACCGGCCAAATGACAGAGGTAAAGGTAGAGAAATTAGGTCGTTGCGACCTCTATCACTCGACTAAGTCGATCAAGAAAAATGAACCACTCGAAAAATACGTAAAATCGAAACAAAGCGAACCTGCTATGATATTAACCTGGTATAGCACCCAGGGTCAAACACAAGGAGCACGGATTGGCTAAAAAGCCTACGAAGTAGTCGAAGAATCAGAGAAAAAGGGAAAACATTTTTAGTGGTTTTTAATTGTTTTTAAATTTTTTTTTGGATTTTTAATATGTGAAGAAAATGAGAAAGACTAAAAGCAATCACACTTCAACAATTATTTAATGCATCAAGAAGCAAGCAAAAATTCAAACAAAAATATTTTTTTGTTTTTTTATGTTTTCTAATGTTTTTGGTGAATTTTTGGAATTTTTCTGATGTGTATTTTATTTTCTAAAAATCAAACAATGAGAAAAACAAGGGTTACTGTCCAGCCAAGCCCAAAAGCCCTAGATAAAATATCTAAGGACCTCAAAAGGACCTGGAGGTAATTTTCCTGTAAAATAGGAAAAACAAGGAAAATTTGAGTACCAAAATTATTGTTTTTGGATTTTTAATGCATTTATTGGAATTTTTATGGGTTTTTGAGGGATTTTAAGTTTTTAAGGTTTTCCAGTGATGAAAAAAAGCCAAAATTGGCTAGAAAATCAAGCAACACACAATAAACAGTACCTAATTTTTATAGAATTTTTAGAGGGGTTTTTATATTTTTTTGTAATTTTTAAAACTGAACAGTGCCAAAAATAGATGTTTTTGAATTTTTAAAAATAGCAAACAATATCAAAAATGTCCTCAAAAATCTACAAAAATCCTACACCATGGCAGGAGCCATGTGTCAAATTTTCGTTGGATTTGGAGGTGATTCGATATTTTATTCAAAAATGACAAGAGGGCACTGTGCACAGGGACCAAAGTGCAAATACCCAAAGTTCTGGGGGTCCTGGTGCAAAATACCCAAGAAATCACGTGCGAGGCGCGTGCCTGGGGCACTCAGGGACCTATATGTAAGAAAAACAAGTCCGAGGACCTTTTGGTAACTCGTACCAAGAAGTCCAGGGGCTGTTATGCAAATATCCCACTAAAAGACGCACATGTGCAAATAAAACACTCACAGGGCATAAGTGCAATTACTGAAAATATTTCATTCATTTATGAACAACCAGAACTACAGGGCTAATATTGCAAATACACCAAACAAAGCACGTGGCGAAGCACGTGGCTCACACAAACAGGGGCATAAATGCAAAGACTGAAAAGTGCGAGGTTCCAAGTGCAAATATCCCAAACGTAAATAGAAGACACACAATATTTACAGGACTAAATCTAAAAACATAAACTAAGAGGGGGCCTACGGTAAATTACCCCTTTATTACGTCGACGGCTGGATGATGGACGCGTGGCTGATCTGACGGTCGTGGACGCTGGCGTCTCTCTCTCCTTCCGCACGTGGGCCGATCGACGTCTCAGAGGGGGCCACGTGGAGGATCCGACGGGTGCTGGTGGATGGCGCCTCCCTCTCTGCTCTAACGGTCCCGATCAACCCTCGAAATGGTCGGACGGTGGCTGCTCCTCGATGGATGGATGGTCTCGATGGGATCTGGAGCACTGAGGGGAATCGAACGGTGGTCGAGGACCCTCGAAGAACAGGTGGCTGGCGAGTTTCGCTGGCCTCGTGCGCGTGCTGTGGTCCTCCTCAGCTGCCTCTGAAGATCGGAGAAGGTTGGCGATGAAGCTCCGCAGCTGTTGGTGGCCTCTGATGGCCCAGCCGAGCCCTGGAGGGGCTCCGGCGAGGTCGGCGGAGGGAAGCTCCTGGCCTGGATGTAGGGAAGCCTCAGATGGCCTCCTCTGGACCTGCAAGATAGCTCAAAAGCTTCGCGGGTCGAGGGCAAAATGCCTCGACCCGGTTAGGTGGTGTGGAGGTGGTCTGTGCGGCGGTGCGGACGAACTCCGGCGAAGCGACGGCGAGGGGATTCGAATCCCAGGTCAGTTGGAGAGAAGTTGGCCTCGATTTAAAAGGAGGCTAGAGACTGATATATAGTGATAGTTAAGGTACATGAGTTTAGATTTCAGAGGCTTTTTTAAAGTCTTAGTCAGTTCTAAGCAAAGAGTCATAATAGGCTTCACCTATCTAAGTAGGAGATTTGAAGATAGCAGGGTTGGTGAGGGGTGGGGCAGAACAGTCGGGCTCGACGCAAACTAAATTAGAGAACTAGATGTCCAGAGAAGAGACTTCTGAGACCCACAATATCAATGTCATCCTGCCTATATAAACAAGTGCAAAGAGCTCCTATAATGAGTTCGGGAGTCATCTTTTCTCGGAGTCTGGAGTCGTATGGATATATAGTCTTTTCCGCTCTAGTCATTTTCTCTCTAATATATTCTACGTAAATTCTAGCTTAGTGCTCTGAGATCAACCTATGGCTCGCACCCCTCGGGCCTGCTCTCCACAAATCCCTGTCTAAGTCTCATAGCACTCTAGAGAGGAAGGTTCCGTCTTGATCCCCGCTATTCTTGGACAAATAATCCCCTCAGCTCCCTAATAAGCATTGAGGGCTCTAAGAGGAAGTCTTGTTCAGACCTGCATTTGACCTTTTCTATAATTGCATGTATTATTTTTAGTATTTTTTGCTTGGTGATTTGTGTGCATTTTATATTATTAGAAATTCAAAAACCTTTAAAAGTGTCTTGTTTATCTTTGAAATTTTATAAAAATTCTAAAAATCATTTAAAAATTCCAAAAAAAAATCATGTAGTTGTATTTTCTTGTCTTTCATCTCCAATATCAATTTAGCTTGAAAATACCTTATAAAAATATAAAAATTACCAAACACTTGAAAACTTATAAAAATCATATAAAATTGAAGAAAAATCCAAAATATTGTTTTTAGTCTTTGATAATAGATATTTCTTTATGTTTTATCATGAAAATCACTCCCAAGAGTTTTAAACATTTTAAGTATATTTAACTTGAAAATTACTATTGGTTGCGTACTGTTTGTCATTTTTGTCGTTGTTTGATTTTTAGAAAATTACAAAAAACATTTAAAAATCCCATAAAAATTACCCCGAGAGGCATGACGAGGGTAGTTGGCTTGTTTCTCTTGATCTGTTATTCATGGTTGTATATACTTTTTTTTCTTTCTCTTCTTTCTCTATATTTTTCTGGCATTTATTTCATTGTGCATATATCTGTTATCTATTCTTTGTCTATATTTTTGTCATTTAGTTCATTCATTCATTTTTTCTGTCTATATTTGTGTGTGTGTGTGTGTTGTGGATCTGCATCTTGTTGAGGAGTGAGCACTCATATTGAGTTCCACATGATGTGAGGGAGCTTATACATCATTTGTAGGATCCGATTTGTCGGACACCGAAAGCTCCCCAAGATCGGACTTAGGAATTCATTTGAGATCCATTTTCATTTTCTCTTCTCACTTTTATTCGCATCCACCTCATTGTTTGCATGTTTACATTCACTGTATTTATTTCCATTTATTTTTGTTCGTATTTTCATAATTGTGTATCGTACATTATCGTTTGTTTCCTCATTCTTGTGAGGGTTCGACGAGCAAGGGGGACTTTCTTAGGAGCACCGATGTACCCAAGCGAAGTGGAGGTGACTTGTTTCTTCATCAAGTTGTTGGAGAGCGAAGAAGGAGGAGAAGAAGATTTGGAGGGACCAGTCACTTGGAGCATTGTACACATATAATTTTATACCAAGGTTACAATGGTGGATGATAGCAACCCAAGTTTAATAACATTACTTTGACTATCAACTGCAGATTGACCAAAATTGAAATCACTTAGGTTGAAAGCCATAGCACTAATATCTAAAGCAGTGAACCAGATACCTACTACAGGCTAAGTAGCTAGAAAAAAGTGTAAAAAATGAGAGTTGTTGAAACTAGCATATTGGAAGATCAATCGTCAAATAATCACGAGCAGCTACGATGAAATCTAAAAGTGAAGAGTGAAATTGGAGTTTATATGCTCCAAATGTAAAATCTGGAATGCAAATATATATTGAATTGATGTAAAAGAAATTAGGTCATTATGATATGTATAAACTAGTTATAATCACTTGAAGTTTGTTTATATACGTGTTATGATTTTATGTACAATGTAGCATCTTTATATATATTTCCCTTAATTTTCCTACTTTTTGTTGCTGGTTGTGGCTTCTTGTTGAGGATCAGAACTAAGTGTTCTCTAAATAACTTTTAAATCAAGTATTTATAATAAGATGATGTTTAAAGACGAGTTTGGTCAAATTGGAGTTGTACAAAAGTAGATATTACTTGAGAAATTGTTTGTTAGATTTGTATATTAGGGTTTGTGTTTCGTTTTCAAGTTTATTTTTTTACTTGCGCTTTTTTTATGTACACAGTAGAAAAATAATTAGGAAAAAATAATTAACCACGAATATTTATGGATATTTGTAGGTATGTATATGTTATATACTAGCATATTAAGATTTTTTGTGCATTGTTTTAATTTTTTTGAGGTATTCATTATTTGTACTACTTTTTATTGAGTCAACCAAATCTTAGGATCTTGGTCTCTAAGGATTAGGATCATAAATAATGTTCACAACAATCAATATCTATGTACATATGTACAATCGTCCTTTTGTTTGTTTTTTTATTTTTCTTCTTTTCTCATTTTTATTTATTTTTAAGCGTTAATAAGTGGTTGTTCATTCCAATAGTATACTGACAAGAATGTGATGTTGATGAATATATGCAGGTATTTTCTTAAAGTTTAGTAAGGTGCATGCAACATGAATTGGATTCACTGTACGTCCCCACTTTTTCCTTTCCCATCACACACCATTATGGACAGCTCTTTTGTCTCTTCTTCCCACTGATAAACCTTAATGTCTCTCCCGTCCATGATCAAGATTATGTTTTGTGACAACAACTATGAGAGATGCCCACAAATGCAAGCGTTGCATCGACGAACTCCTCTCCATTCCTCTTCTTCCTACAAGAAGCTCTCTAACTGCAAACTTGATGTTTAAAATGTTTGAGGATAATGGGGCAACAACCCAGGATCTATCCCCCTAAAACTGTCCTGCAGCAAAGATGGCACAACACAAATATATGTTCCCACACGGGAACTCAATAGCAACAATCACAATCAAGCACAAGCAAACACAACAAGCAACCACGAGAGACACAGATTTTACGTGGAAACCCTTACTCAATGTGAGCAAGGGAAAAACCACGGGGCAAGACCGGCAACGATTCAACTACGGTCAAAAGAGCCAATGTTCTTCCCGGTTTTGTTGCCCACAAAACCGAGGTACAAGCCACACACAAATGGATAGCTCTTTAACAAGTATCTAACTATCCCTAGGTATCCAAAATACCAAATGTTGTGCTTAAATCCAAGAAGGATAAAGTGACTCCCCTTGTGGGCTCCCGGATGGAGACCCAAACACGAAGGCTTCGGCTTCTTGAGGTCGTCATAGACGCAACCTCGCTTCATCTCCTCTCGAGATTTCCCAACCGCCCACTCTCCAAGCCAACCCGCTGCTGCCAAAAAACCAGCTGATGCTGCCCTCGAGCACGGACGCTCGGCTTCTCACTCGCTCTCCCGATCGCGCGGATGAAGTCGGAGAAGGGGTCTGAAACCCCTTGCTGTTGCTGTCGCTGGAAATGGGGAAGGGGAGGGCGGTGTTGTCTTGCGTTCTGGAATAGGGCTGGCCGAATGAGAGGTGAAAAAACCCCCAATTGGGGTTCCCTGGAATGCCGTAAGGAGTGCTCCCACTTGTGGAGAAATTTCACAAGTGCCCCCCCCCTCAAATGTTGGGGCTGAAAATTGCAAGTATACCCAATAACCTCCCCCTCCAGCCCCAACGAGGAGGTGTTGTCCAATGATGGAGATCAAGTAGAGGTGACACCGCTCAGCTCTCTACAGAGCTGAAGCTTGTCACGAGTGACTGCCTTGGTCAACATGTCTGAGGGGTTCTCATCGGTGTGTATCTTCTTCACCGTGAGCTGCTTCTGATCAATTGCATCCCTCAGCCAATGGTATCTCACATCAATGTATTTTGTGTGAGCATGGTGCATGGTACTCTTGCTCAAGTCTATAGCGCTCTGGCTATCACAAAACACAACTGGCTCACTGCCATCCAATCCAAACTCACCAAGAAAGCATTGTAGCCACAACACTTCTTTCCCAGCCTCTGCTGCTGCAATGTATTCTGCCTCTATAGTCGAGAGAGAACACATTTCTGTAGCTTGGATTGCCATGATATGGCTCCCCCTGCAAAAGTGAAAATGTAGCCTGAGGTGGACTTTCTCTGGTCCATGTCACATGCCATATCTGCATCAGTGTAGCCACAAAGTTTGGGATCTGACCTCCCAAAAACAAGACACATACTTGAGGTCCCTCTCAAGTATCTCAAGATCCACTTCACTGCCTCCCAATGATCCTTCCCCGGATTGGACATGAATCTGCTCACCACGCCCACTGCATGGGCTATGTCGGGTCTAATGCAAACCATTGCATACATGAGGCTTCCAACTGCTGACTGGTATGGGATCTTGGCCATCTCTGCTTTTTCTTCAGAAGTAGAAGGACATGACTCTTTGGTTAGCTTTAAATGAGTGGCCAAAGGCGTGCTGACAGGCTTGGCATTCTTCATGTTGAACCGCTCCAACACACGTTCAACATAGCTTTCTTGTGACAACCACAACATGTGCTTCTTCTGTCCCTTGTAATCTGCATCCAAGGATGTGACTGGCCTTGCCCAAATCTTTCATCTCAAACTCTTTGGATAGTTCTTTCTTGAGCTTTGCAATGAGGTTGGAATCATGACCTACAATCAACATGTCATCCACATATATCAAAAGAATGGCGAACCTGTCATTTGGAAGACGACGAACATATACACATGGGTCGGCTGCAGTCCTCTTGAAGCCTTGCTTTCCCATGAAAGCATCAAAGTTCAAGTACCACTGTCTCGGGGCTTGCTTCAAGCCATAGAGACTCTTCCTCAACCTATAAACCATGTGCTCTTTCCCTTTCTCTTGAAATCCCTGTGGCTACTCCATGTAGATCTCTTCCTTCAAATCACCGTGAAGAAACGTCGTCTTCACATCCATCTGCTCCAGCTCAAGGTCCATGCTAGCAACAAGTCCTAGCACCATTCTCGCTGAATTCATCTTCACCACTGGGGAGAAGATCTCATCATAGTCCACTCCTTCCTTCTGGCTGAATCCTTTCACTACCAACCTGGCCTTGTACTTCACCTGCTTGCCACTGTCATCTGACTTCAGTTTGTAAACCCACTTGTTCTTCAAGGCTCTCTTCCCTTTAGGAAGCTCAACAAGGTCATAAGTATGATTCTTTTGAGAGATAGCATCTCTTCATTCATTGCATTCTGCCAATGACCCTTGTCCTTGTGCATTTGTGCCTCCTCAAATGTGTATGGCTCACCTCCATCTGTGAGCATCACGTACCTAGAAGTGGGGTAACGGAATGATGGCTGGCGTGTCCTCTCAGATCGCCTGACCTGAGGCTCTGCTGCATCTGCAAGTGGATGAGGCTGCTCCCCCTGCCCTAGGTCCCCTGGACCTGCATCAATGGGGTCTGCATCTGGCTCGTGCTGCTCTAGCTGCCCATCCTCTCCACCTGTACCCTGTACTGGAGAGGAATCTGTGTCCTCATCACTGTCATCATCCATGGAAAACTCATATGCATCACCACTCTCAGTGGTGTCCTCAGCCAATGTCTGGTTCTCATAAAAGATCACATCCATGTGTCTGGTGACAGTCTTCTTCCTTGGATCCCAAAGACGGTATCCAAACTCTTGATCTCCATAGCCAAGAAAAATACAAGGCACTGCCTTGTCATCCAACTTCTTCCGTTGCTCCTTGGGTACCAATGCATAAGCCTTGCATCCAAACACCCTCAAATGAGCATATGAGGGGTCTTTCCCTGTCCAAACATGCTCTGAAATCTGAAAGCCCAAAGGAACCGATGGAGATCGGTTTACCAAGTAACATGCGGTGCGAACCGCCTCAGCCCAAAAAGTCTTGGGCAACTTCGTTGTCTTCAGCATACAGCGGACTCTCTCAACAATGGTCATGTTCATCCTCTCAGCTAGACCATTGTGTTGTGGTGTACCTGGCTTTGTCCTCTCATGCCTGATGCTGTGCTCTGCACAATAGCCTTGAAAGCTATGGGAGGTGTACTCTCCCCCATTGTCTGTGCTTAGACACTTCAACAATTTCCCTGTCTCACGCTCAACCATGGCATGGAATTTCTTGAAGCAATCAAACACTTGATCCTTCGATCTCAGCACATACACCCACACCTTCCTAGATGCATCATCAATGAAGGAGACAAAATACCTATTTCCTCCCAAAGAGGCCGTGTCCATAGGACCACAAACGTCAGAATGAACCAACTGTAGAAGGTCTCCCTTCACCTTGGATCTCGCTCTGTATGGCGCACTCCTACTCTTCCCAACCTCACATGCATCACAAGGAGACAAAGTGATGTCATTGTGGTAGGGGATCAACTCTCTCTTGCTCAGAAGCTGCAAGCCCTTTTGGCTCATGTGCCCAAGTCGACGGTGCCATAAATCTGAATTATCTACTTCACTAGCATGCAAACTGCCATCCATGACCTTCACTCTATTCATATAGAGTGTGTGACACAAGCTACCTCTAGCCATAATGAGAGAACCCTTGCTAATCTTGCATTTGTTTCTCCAAACTTCAGATGGTAGCCTTCACTATCTAGTTGTGAACCAGATATAAGGCTAAGCCGCACATCAGGAACATGCCTCACATTATGGAATGTCATTGAGCACCCAACATCCGTCTGAATCGAGATGGTGCCCATGCCAATGATCTTAGAGTAACTCTCGTTACCCATCAAGACTCTCCCATAATCACCCCTAGTGTAGGTGGTGAAGAACTCTCTGTGTAGAGTCACATGATAGGAGGCGGTCGTGTCAACGACCCACTCCAAATCGCTCCCTGCATGTAAGCACTGGTCCTGGATGGTGAGAACCACCTCTTCTGCACTGTCATCTGCCACAACTGCAGCTACATTGCCATCTTCATTTTTCTGATCCTTCTTGGCTTCATCTTGCTCTCTCTTCCAAACCCTGCAATCTCTCTTCCAGTGACCGGGCTTCTGGCAACGGTGACACTTTCCTCTGCCCTTGGACTTGTCTCTGGATTTTTGCCTCTCCTGTGACGCTCCTCTCCTGCTGGATCTTCCTCTCCTCTCAACTGCATACACATGTGAAGAGGAGGATGCCTCTCCCGAAGATCGACATCTAATCTCCTCATTGAGGAGACTGCCCTTGACCATAGCCATGGTCAACTTGCTATCCTTAGCAGAGTTGCTCATGGTGACTACTAGAGTCTCCCAACTGTCCGGCAAAGAACCCAATAGGAGAAGTGCCTGCAACTCATCATCAAGTGTCAAACTTATGGATGTCAACTGGTTGATAATGCTTTGGAAGTCATTCAAGTGCTCTTCCACCTTGGTCCCATCCTTGTACGTCAAGTTATCAAGCTTTCTAATCAAGAAAGTCTTGTTGGTTGCGGTCTTATGATCATAGAGCTCGGACAGCTTGTCCCACAGCTCCTTCGCATTCGTCTCCTCGGCAACATGACGGAACACGGACATGTCAAGCCACTTCCAAATGGTCCCGATGGCCTTTCAGTTCAACTTTGTTCACTCTCCTGCGGACATGTTCTCCGGCTTGGCGCTTTCACCCTCCACGGGATCGTGGAGGTCCTTGCAATATAAGATATCTTCCATCTTAGCCTTCCAGACCTTCCAGTTACTGCTTGTGAGCTTGATCATTGTGCCTTCATCATCTTTGCCTATTTTGCACAACATGTGCTCTGATACCACTTGTTGGGGATAATGGGGCAACAACACAGGATCTATCCCCCCTAAAACTGACCTGCAGCAAAGATGGCACAACACAAATATATGTTCCCCACACGGGAACTCAATAGCAACAATCACAATCAAGCACAAGCAAACACAACAAGCAACCACGAGAGACACGGATTTTACGTGGAAACCCTTACTCAATGTGAGCAAGGGAAAAACCACGGGGCAAGACCGGCAATGATTCCACTACGGTTCAAAAGAGCCAATGTTATTCCCGGTTTTGTTGCCCACAAAACCGAGGTACAAGCCAGGACGCAACCTCGCTTCAGCTCCTCTTGAGCTTGCCCAACCGGCCACTCTCCAAGCCAACCCACTGCTGCCAAAAACCCAGCTGATGCTGCCCTCGAGCACGGACGCTCAACTTCTCACTCGCTCTCCCTATCGCGTGGAGGAAGTCGGAGAAGGGGGTCTGAAACCCCTTGCTGCTGCTGTCGCTGGAAATGGGAAAGGGGAGGGCGGTGTTGTCTTGCGTTCTGGAATAGGGCTGGTCGAATGAGAGGTGAAAAAACCCCCATTGGGGTTCCCTGGAATGTCGTAAGGAGGGCTCCCACTTGTGGAGAAATTTCACAAGTCCCCCCCCAATGGTGGGGCTGGAAATTGCAAGTATACCCAACATAAAAAGGATCGAGTTGTCTTTGAAAACGAAGAAGCTTGTGATCAAGTACGCGAGGAGGCGATGATGGAGAAGAGGTTGTCGAGATGTGGAAGTATTGGAAAAATGCCAAGAAAATAAGTAGTGACATTTAATTTAGGGATATTTACACCCATAACTCTGAGTAGTTTCGTAATTACCCTAGAAGCCCTCAATAATCCGAATTACATCCAGAACCCTGAATAATGCTTAACTTTTACATGGCATAACTCTCTGTCAAGTTCTATCTTAATTCTTTGTTAAATCTAACAAAAAAATATATGTTGACAATTTTACCCTTCGAAATGTATAAAATTCAAAATCGCTCGAGATATCCTATGTCGTTCCATCCACGTAAGGAACACAAATACCATCTTCCTCCTTGGATACCGAAAATCTGGCAATGGTGATGCCAGCTGCTCCTCCCATGGTCCTCTTCTTGATCCTCCTCCTCCCCTTCCTCGACTCTGAGTACGCAAGCGATGGTTCCACCGTGAACCAATATCTCAGCATGGACGAGACCCTCGTATCTAAGAACGACAGGTCGATGAAGAATTGGAGGAGACAACGGAGGGGGTTGCAGATCTATGTCGAGGGCTGGAGCAACACCCACCTCCTACTCCTCCTGTTGACCACTTTCTCCTTCAAAAACTAACCATCAAATCACCTCCCCTGTCTGCAAGACCCGTCGAAGTCCCCTTGTAAGCTCGGGTCGAAGCATCCATTGCTACCCCTCGCAGTCCCCCCCCCCCCCCCCGTGCCTCCACCTGCAAGCCCCAGGTGGAGCCCCCTCCCCCCCCCCCTATCGGCCCGTAAGTCCCAAGTTGGAGAGCACTCCCTTCCCCCCCCCCCCCCCCACCCCACCCCCCCCCCCCCCCCAGGTCGAAGGCCGCCCACCCACCTCAGGTCGAAGCCCCCACCCGCTCGCATTCCGCCCCTCCCCAGGTCAGACCCCCACCACCCACCCCAGGTCGAAGGTCGCTCGCTCACAAGTTCACCTCGTGTCGGAGTCCCCCCCCCCCCCCCCCCACCTGCACATCCCCACCCCAAGTCAGAGCCCACCACCACCACCTCAAGTCGAAGGTCGCCCGCCCGCAAGCTCGCCTTAGGTCGGAGCCCCCGCCCCATCGTTGTCGATTGCCCTCCATCATCGTGAATTCCAAGATCAAACCCATCCAATCATCTCCTTCCTTTCTTTTTCTTTTTATTAATCCCAGCCGCTAGATCATGGATGGGTTAGATTAACTCAACTATATGGTCGAGTCAACGAACTAAACTAATAGAGGGTTTTGGATGTAAAACGGAACAGTTATTTAGGGCTTTGTATGTAATTCGTGATTATCGAAGGTTCATAAGGTAATTACAAAAATTACTTAAGGTTATAGTTGTAAATAGCCCTTTAATTTATGACCAACCATGAGTTATCAAAATGAATCGGGGATTACCGAGTAAAAAAAGGAAGTCTGATAGAAATTGTTGATGAAGTGGTGGCATTTAATTGATGAATAAAAATAGAAAGTAATAAGTAAATGGAATTCAAAATTCACTTTTGATATCGAAATGGTTTTGGTTAGAATTACTGGACGGAAATTTGATTGTTGTTATTGAGAGTCTATATATTTGCTAATTACCCATGTACTCATTAGAAACATCACACATGCGCGCCCGAGAGCAATATAGCAAAATATTTTTATAATGACACATATTTTAGAATCCATTGCTATTTTATCCATCGTTAAACGTTTAATAACAAATATTATTCATTTTGAAATGGCTTTTTTATTTATAATGGGTGTCAAATGCATATCTATCGTTATATATCGTTATATCACTATAGATGAATTATATATCAACGGTAATCCATAGTTCCAGTTTTGATGACAAAAACAATGCATAGCTACTGATACAAACCATCGATAATGATTTAGCAATGCGTATGTTATTCGTCATAGTTCAAATAAAAATAGTGATGCGCAATGGCTAACATTTTTACTGTATGTTCAACAATGGATAATATAGATAAGGATTTTGAAAATATGCAGCACTGTAATCTCATTGTATTCTTGGATCCTATTTTTCTGTCACTTTTTGCTGTAGTAATATATGAATATATAAAAAAACATATCCCCTTGAGAATTTTCTAAAGTAAATCAGACCGCACGTTCGGAGTAATTAAGTTTGATGGGATTCCTGAATTGAATAGGCGAGAAAGGGTAAACGATTGACACGTGTTCATTCGATAATGTGGTGGGCCATGGTTAATTCTTTTGTGAATACTGAATTGATTTGACAATTAAGATGGTGTGTTTGGTTGTGGGGGATAAACAGGGATAATACGAGGGAGGGAAATTTTGTGGCTTGGTGTTTGGACAAAGTATTTAAGGTTGAGAGGATTTGTTATGATATGATTGCATTAAAATTTAGAAAAGTGAGTGATGATTGTGATATGATTGTATTAAAATTTGAAAAAGTGAGTAGAAGTTAAGTATTTTACAATCTGTAGATGATACGATGATATAATATATATTTTTTAGAAGAAAATAGATGAAAGAATAATGTTTTATTTAATATATTAAAAAATACTTAATACCCCAAATGGAGAACCCTTCTAATGGTCTAGTGGTACAAGGGTTCGAATCCCCCTCCAACTCCACCCCCTAGTTCTAAAAAAAGTTAAAAAAAAAACCCAAATGAGTGTTACCCCCTTGCCGAACATGCTCAAAGAGTTCATAAGATGGGTAATTCTTTTGTGAATATTAGAGTGTTTTGACAGTTAAAATGGTTCAGATCCTTTCTTAAATTCTTGATACATTAACGTAACCAACTAAGTCGCATTTCATGAGTGGTAGAAATTCGGGACTCCGTCCGATAAAAAATGTTAAAATCGTTCTGGACTAAGGAATACCAGCCATGGAAAGAATAATGTATTTAAAAACGATATTTCTGCATTTTCAATCCGTGAGTATTATGTTTAGAATTCGCAGTTTCAAAATCAAACATAAAGCAAGGAAGTATAAAGCCAACGAGACTATACCATTTAGAAGGTAACAGCCACAAAACTTTGAAGACATAAAGCAGTGACAGGTCAAGTCGCTGTCGAAATATAAAAGAAAACCCAAAAATGTTAGCAGAATTGTATGTGGTTGAACAATTGGCAAGTCATCACAGATATCCAAGCAAAATGTGCAAGACAGTTTCGACATGAAGCATGTTGCATGATCCAAGTCCTCGTCTTGATTCATTCATCTTCAAGCTAAGCATTTTCACATAACAACAACGAGAGGAGGTGAAAGACAATGCCGACACATGTGGTATTTCAAACAGAGGATGTAATCCCAAGGCATGGAGTTGTAACAATCGTGATCGGTCAGCATCAAAGACATGATGCCCAAGACATGAGCCTTGAGCTCCACCCAGCATAAGATCAACTGAAGGACGGGCCCGCAGCATTTGTCCTTTTGGCAGCAGCTGCCGGAAACACGGGTATGATCCGGCTGCAAGGCATCCAACTTTCATACAAGGCATTTAGGAATTACGCCTGCAAAGAGATCTGCAGCAGCCCCACAAAACAGCCAGTACAAGATTCTCAATCTCATCAACGCGAACATGATCACTTTCACCGATACATCCGATGCTGCTCGTATATCCCGAAACAAAAGATGGAGGAGAGATGCAGTACCCAAGGAAAATCAGCCATGACTGTAGTTAGTATCCACTGCTGCTCCTGCAAGAACTGATAGAAACCGTACAAAGATCTATGATATCAGCATTGGGGGGGAGAATCCATTAACTGGGAACAGGACATGTTGGAGAATATGAATAAACACAGGTAAAATGCCTTGAGAACCTAAATGTGCGGAGGAAAGACTTGCTTTGGGAATTCAGGTCAGACGGCAGGCCTTCCTGACCAATTCTTTCGTTCATTAACTTCCAGCCTTGAAAAAAGTTATCAGAACAGACTACTGCATCTTTCACACAGGAATAAAAGTCATGGACAGGCTAAAGATGTACAGGCTTTCAAGAATAAAGCAACTGAAAGCACTCTCATTTGAGCAACTTGCTGAAGCAAAGGACAACCTGGGAACAGAGAAAAGAGTAATAAGAGGCAAGGAAAAATTTTAATCATTATGCTCGACTCATCTATGCGTTGCAAGATCGATGTCATATTGTTGGACATTTGTACCAGTGGATTGACTCTCTTTCCACAGTCAATTCCGAAGCAAATTCTACAGATATTCTAACAGAACCTAAACAGGCATTTATGACTATCGGTATAAGGGGACGTTTACATTCCATCCCTTAATACAACAGCAGCATTAAGCAGCCCCACTGAAAAGATTCCAGTTGTGAATTTTGAAGCTCGTGATAGCAAGTTCAAAAACCTCGGCTACTGGTCGACATCCATGTTGAACAGCAGGGACAGTCGGACCGGCTCCTACTGCCCTGGCACTTCCACTCAAAGGACTGCAAGAGAAAATAATAACTGTTATTTCCAGTGGCATGCACGACAAAACTTCACATGCCATATCAGAATGAGCTTTGCGTATCACGAATGCTACTAAAGAAAAAGATTCGGAGCAGGACTAAAGGAAAAAGATTCGGTCTGAACCCAGGTCTTTGGTTCATATGATTCTTCAAATAGACAAACCTATCACTAAAATACCCAGCGGAAGGGGAGACAGCACCAAGCAGAGCGAAAAGGGTTTTCCATGAGTTGGAAAAAGAAAACCATTAGCCACATGAGGTTTGCGAAAAAGCAAGATTTTGATAATGAGCAAGAAATATCCATCTTTCTGCTAAATAGGATCTAATGAACTCAATTCATTAGATACTTTTGATGTATGTCAACTATATATAATTAAATTAGTCCTGGATGTTCAATCATTCCATAATCAGAGTCATTATTTGATAAAAGTTATTGGGTAAACAAGAAAATAACAATTAAATCAAATGGCATTACGATAACCACTAACGTCATAGAAGATTTGTGATAGATTCATGAAACAGTTGCATCAGCTATATTTTCCGAAATCGTATAATTTCCAACTTTACTAAGCAAAGTCAACAAGCAAGCAGACCCACTGACCTTGGTAGGCAAACACAATGTTAGCTTCAGCAATTTCCTTTCCGAAATTGAAAAGATGCAAATGATTTACACTACATTAGTATATGCACCACTAATATGGCTTATGGCCTTTTCTGCTTCGACTTTAAAACAGTTTCAAGGCACAGGCACCATACAGAATCAAGAAGTCATCAATCACAAATTCTTTGGGCATCAATCCGTACAGAATGTGTATGAAAAAGACAATGGAGGTAAACCTGCAATGCTTGACATGGAATGCATAATTTCTTGAGGAATAATTAAATTGCAACAAAAAGTTCACATATGATGATTGGCATACATTACCATAGAAATAAACCACATAATTACAATTAAAACCATGTAAGACAATATAAACAACATTTGTACTATCAGTACACTATAAGACCAGATATTTGTATTCTAACCATATCCGTCTTCTACGAAAAACCTCGTGAATCCAACAGATGAAAGATATCCAAAGATTGGCACATATTATGCATAGCTAAATCAATCTAAACATCGGTAAAAACTAAACAGACTCATTGGTTTTTCCAAGTATTTGCACATCTATAAATAGGTGAAGTAGCATGTGTTATCTAAAAACCACTTAAAAATGAAATGCACCATTTTCCAGCGTTTTTACTGACATTGACAAAATTTTGGTAGAAATATCTCGACACTTTCTTGAGTTCGACAGTCAACAAGAAAATGGTCAGTGAGATGTCCTATAAAGTGATACTGATGTATACAACATGGTGTCAACAATACCTGGCATAGCTATCCCGACCATATCACAGACCCAGACATGTAACACTACAAGCCATGAGATAAAAGATATTCCAATGTCTCTCAAATATTTTGGTAATGGAGCTATCCCAAGGAGAATCCAAAACCAAGTGAGTAGATACAATAGTACACACATTTCAGTTATCTAATTTAGGTAAAAGGGATGAAAGGCATAAGCAAATCAGCGGCAAACTTCTTGTAGTTACTTCAGCTGGCAGAGGCAAAGGCAAGGTGTTCGCCTAGGGGTGAGTATCAAATATTGGTGCAGGTCCTTCCAAAATGCATGCCCGCAATCTGCAGCAGCTACCATCCACCATTGAATCCTTTTGCTTGAATCATTCTAGTTGTTCTAGGATCAGTTCCATCAACTAGGATGATGGGTGCCATTAAGAGCTTCAACCCTGCTGTTTTTATTTAATTTGGAACTGCAGATTGGGTCCATCAAATTTTAAAAGAGAGAGAGAGAGAGAAGGTTTAAACTTATAACTACTCAAAGCTCCTCAACAAGAACCCCACTAACCCAAAAAAATCAGACTACTTCAGATCCACTACCCACAGTGAACATATTACAGTTGGGATTTTTACACCCATAACCCTGAGTAATTTCGCAATTACTATCATAACCCCTCATAATCGTGAATTACACGAGAGACCCTGGATAGTCCCTTTGTCTCACACCTATAACCCTCGGTTAAGGGGACAGTTAACTCAACCATACTGTGGGTTAATCTAACTCATGTTCTATTCTGGCTATTAAAAATTTCCAAAAAGATAAAAAACCCTCCAAGCTCGTCGCCCCCCTCCCTCCAGGCCATTGTCGCCTCCCCACCTCCAGGCATGTCACCCCCCTCCCTCTAGCCATCGCCGCCTCCCCATTTCCAGGCCCATCGCCCCCCACCCTCCTCTAGCCACCTCGCCCCCCCTCCCTACACCCCCCCCCCCCGTCTCGTCCTCCTCATAGCAACCCATCCTCCTTCACGCATCCCCATGGCAGTGGCGTGCTAAGGATGGAGGACGAGTGCTAACAAGAGGAGGCGGGGGGAGAGGGGTCTGCAGGGCAGCGAGCAGAGCCAAATCGGGTCAACAGGCCGGGCAAGGCAAGGGGCGACCAAGGGGCCTCTCGAGGGAGCTAAAGACCAGGGAGGAGAGGGAGCTTCGTCGACGGCTTGCGGGGGAGGGGGTAAAGATGTTGGAGTTTGTGATGGGGGTCGAGCCTTGCACCACTGTCGTACTGGATGACACGGAGAAGGTGCGGGTTGACCATGCCAACAACCTCCTCCCCGTCAAGGCCTACTATTTTCGTGGTTTTCGACACCGTCTGAGCGATCTCCATGACGACCACGTGGAGTTGTTGAGCACATTGCGCTTTCTCTGACGTCTTCACGCTGAGTTCTTCAACGGCGGTGGCGGAGACGTGTAGGAGGTGCAACGGCATATGAGGCAGCAGGCGACGACAGATTGATGCTCTTATAAGGAGTGTTGCATAAATCGATATTCGATATTCAGTCGGAGGGGTCACTGAATAGAGAATAATCAGTATTCAGGCGACTATTTGGAATTATTCGGTTTTGTATTTTTAATATGAAAAATGATTTTTAATACATATACTCTTATAAATTTATACATATACTATCATCAATGGACAAAAAACCAACATAAAAGTATCCATTAACGGCATACATATTCGAAACTTTGACATTTTTAGTAATAGCATGACAAATGGTAACTCTTGAGAATTTAAAAAAATAAAAAATTCTAGCATTTAACTACCAGTCGGCCAATCGGCTGAATAATCGAACTGACTATTCGGTTAGGTCAACTATTGGTCGACAAGAGGTTATTCAGTCGGAGACCCCCCCCCCACCTCATAGTCGGACCGAATAGTCGGACCAGTCGACCGACTATTGCAACAATGCCTGTGAGAATTGAAATCTGACTTCACTACTTAATCCACAACTGCCCCTTGCAGGATTCTTGAGTTATCTTGTGGAATTGTTGTAGAGATTTTCATGTTTGCTTTAATTCTTCTTGGATCCATGTAATTAATTAATGGCAAATAGTGAAGCAACTGCATTTCTTTCTGGAGTACGTCGATCTTTTTAGGATGCGCGATAAGAAACTAGATATCAAATTGATGGATTGTTCTTATTATTAAATCTCAGGGTATTTAGACATGCATAGGTAGAACTCTTATTCTTAAATCTACATAGATGAAAATTGGATATACCAATGGTATACTTTATAAATGTGATATGGTTTAAGGATAAAATTGACACCATGTAACTTTTTCCGTGAGAGTTAACGGGTAAAATAGATGGTAATATGGTTTTAAGGATTATGTCATGTAAGAGTTGAGCATTTTTCGGGGTCCTGCATCATAGGGTTATGAATGTAACTACGAAACTACTCAGGGTTATGGGTGTAAAAATTCCATTACAGTTTTGTTCACGTTCATGTTGAAACACTGGCGCAACAAATAAATTCCCGGTTCATAGTGGTCCCTCCCTCCTACAAGCAATTTTTCCAAAGACCCATCATCCCAAACTTATTTTTTAAAGCATTAGAAGACAAACTGTCGAGACAAAGTAAAGCAACATCAGTCCAGGTCCTTCAAGCACCACTCCAAAAAAAGGTTATATAAATCCTCATGTCCAAACACGATGGTATCATAGTACCCAATCCGGAATCAGTTTAAGTTCTGTAGAGTTTAATCACCAACCACAACAAAATAACCATGCAAAGAACTAAACCTTCCCAGGGGTTCCTGTCCTCCACAATCTGCTGTAAGAATATAGCTGATCACCTGGAAAACCAGGGGGAACATAAGGTCCTCCACAATCTGCTAACCATGAATGCTCTCTCCTACTCCAGACCCAACAATCCACTGAAGAAATGACCAGAGCATAAACCCTAAAGGATTAAGATATCCATCATCTCTTCAGAGTTCCCCAACCTCTAATTGGAGAAGGGTGAAAGGAAAGAAGGCACCCAGGGCCGCCATCTTCCTCCCCTAGGTGCTAGCAGCTTGAGAGGCCCATGATCACAAACAAAGTAACCTTTCTCCTAACCCTTTAACAAACCAACCGTCATGCCATAAGTAGTAGTTCATTCCACCACTCACTCTAGTTGTGAAATGGGCTCTAAATTGTAGAAGCACCAACTTTACCACCCATATAAGCAATGACCTCAAAAAAATGTAACCCATCAATGCAGCTGACTCCTACTATAACTACTAAAAAGAACCTACAGAAATCCTCATTCAGACCCGTTAACCTTACTAGCCACTTAGACAAGAGCACATCTTTCATTGTGCTTATATCATATAATGTGGATCTCTATAAAATCTCAGCATACCCACCACCCAACCCAAGCACCGTCACTACTGGTATGTAGTATATCCCTTTAAGCCACATCACAGAAATCAACATTGTAGGTTGTCAATACACTCGGTGGTTCCAGAAGAAATTGTAAACGCTGATGGAGAAATTAGTAGGGTAGAGTATTGGTTTCGGCAGCACTAGAGGGTGCAATGGTCAATCTTCGGTCTCCACAATGTTCACGTATACAGCTACTCAATTCGCTTTTCCTATCATAGTTCCAACCAGAAGTAGTCTCAGATACTGTAGCAACTGAGAACTTAATGTACCAAGGAAGGCGTCACACCTCCACATCTCCAAATACTGTAGCAACTTTGTGTATTAGTTCACAGGTAAACTCAAAAGTGCATGCTGTCTATTATTGATCCTAAGGCATGGATTCTTAAAACCCGCTATAAATTTAAAACCTCCGAAGTGGGGATGACAAGCAAACTTAAGGGGTTGTAGAAGAGGAATTGGTCAACTCAGAAAGGCGGATAGCCTTGCATAGACTAAGGATATTAAGAATCAAGGTTATAATTCCCCATTCTGATAAATATGGGACTTATTGAGATACCAAGTAATAGACAAAGACTAATAAGATCTTGCAGAGATCCATCTAAGCTCGTACATAACTCTGAGAACAGGAAAAAAACAAACCGGGATTTTTTATAATACATCCATCCTTGGATATAGATGACTCAACACTAAATGAGATGAAATTAATACTCATGTGACGTCTGCATCATGGTATATGCTAGAAACTCAAAACAATGATCAAGAGTGAAAGTCATCGATGACGATGCATATAGCGATATTTTAAGCCCAACTTCTTTATCCCAAGGTTATTACACTCTGATTTTACTTTTACTTTTGTATGTAGGACTATTTAAGAAGACCTTCACAAGCACATAAAGTCATGTACTCTTATTAATTACCTATAATGGATCTCAAATAAAAATTCGCTGCTAATTCATCTGAAATACTGTCAAAGTATCTCGATTTCCCATCTCATGTTGCCAAAACAATGACCAGAAGATGCTAAAATATGCACGCTACAACCAGCACACTAACGCAGCATAATAATTAGTTCTCCTCAAGTTTTTTCATACAATATATCTCGCTCGTTAAGCGAATGTCAATTGTAACTATACAAAAGCAAACAGATGGTTCTGTCCACAGCTAATTTTTTAACTTCAACAATGGTTTTCTTGACTTTGCTAGAGAAAACCCCATGTTATTTCTTGATGCCAGTGAACAACTTCAATGTTTTAAGATTAAAAAAAGCCTTTTTTGGAAACGAAATTTAAAGCACATATGCAACACATCAAATCTAGGTCCATGCCGAGACCTTATTCCAAATTATAAAATGTAATTTTGGCAACAAATGATAGAGAACCCGCAAAAGGGCAATGAGCATGATCTGCTAACCTTCAGTAAAGGTAAAGTCCTCATCTTGGTTCAAAAAACAGAAAAGTCAATCCAACGAAATCAAGCTTCCGATGTGAAAAGACACTCAAAATGGTGAATGATCCTCCACCCAATTCAAAACAAGAGCTAATTACAGTTTATGTTTCCCACCAATCAATATACAGACCTAGGTAGAAAGAGCTCCATCACAGAACACCAAGGAGAAAACCTTCAAAGGTGTTTTAGCTTGAAGAAGGCAATGCAAAATTAATTCTTTAAAAACCAGACCATGTCCACTTTTACAAAAGATGGCCACAATCTTTGACTTCAGTTATTAGAAATGGATTGGATGAACATCATCAAAAGAATGAATTTTCCGGGATTGCAAGTATTCTATGGTCCCTTTTCATGCTTATTGCCAAAATTTTGTCAACTGAAATTAAGGGATGATTCAAATTAATAACTAGGAAAAGATCTCGCCTCTTATTTGCTTGCAAAATCAAAATGATCGAAGTTTTTCAATTTAGTATTTACTATTTCATGAAGCTACATTTTCTAGAGCAGGCTTTGGGTCGAAGCCTTTTTCTAAATAACAATTCTTGTGTTTAATGTGTACCTCTATATCAAGAATCCATTGTAACAAAATTAAAAATCTTGAACAATGAGTGTTCATCAACTAGATCTGAGATTGAATCTCAACAAAGACATTTTTTTAAGTTGTGTTTAATTTCAACTTCAAATAAAAAATGGCAAAGCCTTCTCCCACTTCTTAAGTAGTGGTCAGCTACATGGATTCTTGCTCAAAATCATCGTGAAAGATACGAGTATTTTTTACGATGTTTGTCGGCTATCTAACGCAACCCCCACAATGAGGGATTTGAACCCTGGTCTTTTAGGTGGTAGGCGCATTGCACAACCACCAGACCATTGAAGTGGGTACAATTTCCAAATTCAAAAGTTTAAAAAAATAACAGTGTGAATCAAACGGTGCTTTACGAACAGAAAAATCGCTACTAACATCCAATACCAAGCTGATAGGAATGCACTATGAAATAGACTTGTGTGTGTGTGTGTCCGTGCGTGTGTGGTAATTAAATCAAACAAAAATGTTTTGGATGTGCTTGCTGACATTTATCTAAGATTCATTGCATGGAGACCCCAACTAAAACGAATAAGACTCCATTACAACGGCCGTTGTACTTGATGCTAAACAATAAATTAAAGCCGTAAGTGAAGACACCTCCCAGAAAATGCAGCTTTTCATGGGAAAAAATTTGTTGCGGTAATCAATCAATATTTTGTTTGCCGGAGTTTTATAAAGAATCGTATCTTCTCATTTGTTTACCTAAGAATTCCCTTCATCCTTTCTCTCCAAAGAAATGAATCCAACAAATAACTAGGATCTTTGCATAGAAAAAAATAACTACGATCAGGAAAACATCAGGTACGTGTTTGAGTGAGAAACAATCATATTGAAAATGTCCCACGATCCTAACCCATCTATCAAGAGTTAAGTCAAATGCTGGAAAAGACTTTATGCATTTAGAGAAACATTTCAGCACATCAATAGAGACTAGGAATGAAAATGGGACCTTATGAGTACCTGAATATATTAATAAATTAATATGCTGTATGCACTTGGATTCCGTGCAGGAGCAAACAAGCATGTGAACAACGTTTGACTTTCTTAGTTCTTTACAAAATGGTTATTTGAAGTTCAAATGGATATTATCATGTTACCAACCACCAATCTGATCATTCTTATCCTATTTCTTCGAGGAGGAAAGATAGCCATCTTCAATGGTAGTCCTCCAGACCATTATCAAAAAAAAAAACAAATCCATTCCAATGAGCAACCACGCTAAAAAAACAAATTATCGCCAAAATTCAACAGCCATTTGTACAGAAAATCAGTGTGACCCCAGAAATATGAGATACAAATAATACCACGTTAATAATAGTGTTTCTTTGCCCTTTCGCCTTGAGTTGTAGATGCCAAAAAGCATGTCTCATGGACCAGGATGTTCTTGTGATGTCATTTTAATTGCCGAACGGCCAAGTTTCATGATCCACCTTAATTTAGTGTCAAAAATAGGCACAATCTTAAATATCCTTGTTTGGTATGACGTTCCTCTTTTTATACCGAGAACTAAAATCAACATATGATTTGAAACAAAATCAAAATCGCCATCTAATGTCAATAACTTGGAGTAAGGAAGACGTGATCAGGATGATGATATGAAGCAAAACCAAATAAAAACAAAAATCATCTCAGGCATTTTGTCCATCATATAATGGACCATCCGTGCATGTCCATCTCCAGGGACATCAATTGGTCAAGAGAAGGATGACTCCTGTTGTGCTCATGGCTTGTACATTTCTAGAATAAAAATTCCTCTGGTTTTGAAGCTTTGAAGCTGATGATCCAAGATCCTGAAAGATTGCGACTCGAGGCAAAAAGGACTTCCGGGTGGAATACTTCATAACAAAACAAACGATCCTCAAGTATGCACTTCAACATGCAGCACTTTCAAAAAAGAAGAAGGCCCATAGCCCCCAAAAGCAAGCTTTTAAAAACTGAACTGGCCAGTTCAACCGGTTAAACCAAGAACCTGAAGAAAATGCTCCAACCACCCGGATTTTTATCAGAAAATAAAGATCATACAAAACCCAGTTGGATCGCTTATCCGGTTGAACCAAACCACCGGTTCAATCATCCATTTTTTTGACAAAAAAAATAATTTTTAATAATTTATTAAATTGCAAATTTTTAAAAACTATTCATAATCCAGACTCATTCTAACCCAAGTAAATTACCCATTTATCTATTCTCCTTCCGCATGTGTCAATGACCCATTATCACCTCTCCTTTCCTATCATATGACCATTGCCTCTCTCCCCACATTGTGCATGATGTTGTCTACTTCCAAGAACAACAAACGAAGAAGACATTGTCATGAATTGGAGTTTAAATAGTTTTAAAAATTGTTATTTTATACATCACATATATGTATTTATATGAATTTTACACACGTTATTATGCCCTTTTGAGTTTTTTCTAATAACATTTATATGCATAACTTTTTTAACAATTTCACCCGTGCTCCTATATTCCTTAAAAAAGTCACAATATTTTTTTTGACGCTCAAAAAAGGGGGAGACACTCCGCGGTGTTCACCCCAATATATTAAAAAGAAAAGGATGAATACTTACAATGCGGAATAATTGAAGGGGAAGGGGAAAAGCAAAACCAAAGGAGGATGTAACCATCCCCGCACCCGCAAAACGCTACAAGGTCGACCAATCAATACAGAAACGAGATGCAGTGGTACAAATATTCTCCAAATAGAACCTCTGATGCGAAAATAGATACTCGTTTCTTCCCAACCATATACTCCAAAGGCGCGCAATGGGGACCAGCCTGTCAGCCCGCGAGCGACTCCCGGCGTTAGACAAGCTCTCAAAGAACGAAGCAATACTGACCAAATTCAGCCACCCCATGTCGCTCCAAATGGCTCGAACACGGTCGCAGAGAAGGAAGAGATGACCGGCAGATTCCTCCTCCGACCCACATAGTCCGCACAAACGAGGAACATTAGGGAACAGCAAGGCACAACGATCACGAGTAAGTAGCCTTCCACGCCTAAGAATCCAAAGGAAGATACCCACCCGTTCCGGAAGCTTGAGACCCCAGATGAGTTTACAGTGATTGCGCAGGGATGCCTCCATCCCCTCGGCGGAAGGGAGAATAGAGAAGTACGCCTTCCGCGAAGAGAAGGGCCCCTCCTTCCAGGCGAAGTGATCACGACCCCCAACGGGCGTGGGAGCTTCAGCAAGAAGAGCCATCAAGGCAGTGAAGTCGAGCAGCCGTTGATCAGAAAGATTGCCCACCAACAAAGGGCTCCAGCATCCATCGACCCAGCAAGCAGCCACGGAGACAAGCTTGTCACCCGCCAACGCAAATAGTCTCGGAAACAAAGATCGGAGGACGCCCCTACCGGACCAATCCTCTGACCAGAAGCGGAAGGAAGTCCCATCACCGAGAGCAGGCCTGAAAAAAGATCGATTGCGATCGAAGGCAGACATTACCCCGCGCCAGAAGGAGGGGGCATGACCAAGGGCCCGCCCACCAAAGGCCCCAGCCAGCGCACTCCCCGCCGCCACACGAAGGCCCTGCAGGAAGAAATCATCATCCGGCCCCAACAGCCTAGCCGCCCATTTGAGAAGCAAGGCTTCGCGCACCACCTCCAACCGCCGAACACCCAGACCTCCCTCGCGCTTGGGACGCGTAACATCCGCCCAGCCCACCAAATGGACCCCCCCTCTGCCACCGCCCTTCCGACCCCAAAGAAAGCCCCTCATACACTTTTCTAAACGCACCCGAATCCCCTTCGGCAAGCCTCGCACAGCCAAGAAGTAAATTGGGATAGCAGAAAGCACAGATTTAACAAGAACCAATCGGCCCCCCCTGGAAAGAAGAGACGCGCGCCAGCTCGCCAACCTAGCCTCCACCTTCTCCACCACCCTCCAGCAGTCACACAAGCGAGCACGACCCACAGATAGAGGCAAGCCGAGATAATCAAGCGGAAGGCCACCAATGGAAGAGCCCAGAATAGAAGAGCAAACCTCAGCCTCTGACGGAGATAAAGCAAACGGCACAACCTTCGACTTGGACCCATTAATGCTGAGCCCCGACATCTCGCAAAAAAGTTGGAGCGAGGTAGCCATCCCCAAAGCAGAATGCTGATCCCCTTCAATAAAACAGAGCGTATCATCAGCAAATTGGAGGATAGGAACATGAAGCTCGCACATGGAACAACCGCGAGTAAGACCAGCCTCGGCTACACCATGAATCATACGTGGCAGCACATCGACCGCCAAAACAAAGAGAAGCGGAGCAAGGGGGCATCCCTGACGAATCCCCCTACGAGGCTGGATCAACCCCCCAGCCGGACGGCCGTTAATAAAGATGGAAAAAGATACAGTGGTAACGCACCGACGGACCCAAGAAATCCACAACGGTGGGAAACCCCGCCGCTTCAAAACCGACCAAAGGAATCTCCAATCCAAAGAGTCATACGCCTTAGCGAAGTCAATTTTCCAAAGCATCCCCTTCACGGCATTACGGTGCCAACCATCAACGATCGCGGAGGCCAACGCGTAGCAATCAGAGATATGCCTCCCCTGCACAAAAGCGGCCTGCGAGGGAGAGATGAGAGAGCCGAGAAGAGGCGCCAGATGCCGAGCTAGGGCTTTAGCAATTATTAAGTATAAGCCATTAGAAATAGATATTGGCCGGAAGTCCTCAATACGACTAGCGCCAATGGACTTAGGGATAAGAACCAAGTTAGCCCGGTTAATCTTGTCGAAACCTCTATTTCCCGCGCAAAAATCGAGAGCAACGTCCAAGACGTCAGGCGCGATGACATCCCAAAAGTCCCGGTAAAAAGAGATGGGGAAACCATCAGGGTCGGGAGCGGCGTCAACGTTAAGATTCCAGACCGCCCCTATGAGCTCCTCCAGCGAAAAAGGCCGAGTTAAAATATCCGCATCCGAAGTGGAGATGACAGGAGCCCCCCGGCCCGTCCACCGCCACGGGCAAGGAGCCTGCCGATCGAAGAAATTCTTGAAATGATTACCCACGGCCTCACCCATCTCCTGCTCCCCCTGAAAGAAGGCACCATCAACCTCAATGGAAGAGAATGTATTAGCACGTTTACGAGCACTAGCGACCCGATGGAAAAAAGCGGTATTAGCATCCCCATGTTTGATCCACCGCAGACGCGATCGCTGCCTCCATTCAATAGCTTGTTTCCTGTCCTCCTCCGCAACGATCTGTGCAGCAATGGACCGCTCGGCCAATTCCTCGGGAGATAGCTCCCGTACGTTTTCCAACAGATCCAAACGGAGAATAGTAGCGTCAGCCTCAATACGAGAGGAGAGCCGTGACCGTCGAGAGGAAATTTTAAAAGACGCGAGAATGCCGCGAAGGGACGAAAGCTTCTGATCAAACCGACGAGCCGCACTGCCATTAAAGGAGCTCTGGGACCAATGATTGCTCACAATATCTCTAAAATGAGGTTCCAGCAACCAACTTCGCTCATAGCGAAAAATTCCATGCGAGCGAGAAGAAGCACCATCATCCCAAATTATGGGGCTATGATCAAAAAAGGATCGCGGCCTAGAGGTGACCGAGCAAAGAGGGAAGGCCTCCATCAAGCGACTGTTCGCCAAGAACCTATCGAGCCGCGACCTGGAGGAATTGTTTCGCCAAGTATACATAATATCGTTAGCCACCAGATCTTCAAGAGCCGATTCCTGGATGAACTCAAAAAAATCGCGAGAACCCGGATCCCTGCCCCCACGACCGCGAGGACGGTCAATGGAAAGTAGGGTAACGTTAAAATCACCCCCCACGAGCCAAGGAGCATCCCCACAGACACAGCATCAGTAAGCAAATCCTCCCATAAATCGCGCCGCGCCACATGACAAACAGGAGCGTATACGCAAGAGAAGGCCAAAGACGCATTAGGGTCCGCACGCACAAAAACCACCGAAATAGAATGACGGCCAATACGAGAATAGGACAAAGAGAATCTCGAAGAACGCCAGGCCAAGATAATACCACCAGAGGAGCCAACAGCGTCCAACGAACAAAAAGCATCGACGCCCCCTGCGCCAAAAGACTTCCACATAGCGTCATCGACTCCTGATAGCTTTGTTTCCTGCAGGAACGCTATGTCACAATCCTATTCGACCAACCGAGAGCCCAGCGCACGGCGGCGCGCATGGTCGCCGAGGCCACGAACATTCCAGGATAGTATTTTCATTAAACAGTACAAAAAGGCCCCAAAAACAGTAGCAGACTGAACGATAATCAAGCAGAAGAGCGATGACCAGTGCGGCGAAGACCTGCCGCCACCGCCACTGCCTCACGCATACGCACAGTAGGGGAAGGAGATGACTCCTCGAAGACACTCTGCTGGCGACGAGAGTAGACATTGCCAAAGCGGGAAGGGGAAGCAGTCATAGCACTCCGGGCATCCCAAATAAAACCCGAGCGATTCGAAAAGCCCGGTGAGGCGAACGGAGAAGCCTCCAGCGGGCCCAAGCCTGTCCTAGAGAATACATTAAAACAGGAGGCCTGAAACAAATGAGGAGGAACCATACCAACATCTGCCGCGAAAGAGTGATGCATAGTTGAGCCCTCTGAGATATGCGAATCATTCATCATCAAAAAAGGCGGAGAGAAATAAGGAGCATTGAAGAACTCATCGAAAGGATGCCACTGAGAAGGAGCCAGCGCGGAAAGCGGTTGAGGGCATAAAATATCGGAGGATCCAATAAGAGACCCGAAGAGAGGAACCGGGTCGGGCGCTGGCCGAGTCAAGGACCAAGAGAGAGGGTCCGAACCAGAAAGAGGAAGCGTCATTTCATTTCCCGAGACCGCCACGAGGGCCTGACAATCCGACAAAGCGGATGAACCTGCAGGAGACGAATCGCCTTCGGATAAGACCCATGCCCTCGAAGAAGGAATACCACCAACCGCACGCGCGCTTCGAGGACCAGGCGACGTCCCCGAACGGTCGCCAAGAAATTGCACCGCTTCGAAAAAATCCCTGCATGATGACACGTGTCCCGGGGAATGCGAACCGCCCGAAGCCCCGAGACCCACGCCGGAGGACGGACCGGCGAAACCCGCGCCGGAGGATGAACCGCCAGCAAGCGGCGAGGGCGATGCCGCACCATGCGAATCCGGGAAGAAGAATTCAAGCTTGAACGACCAGCGCCCCAAGCAGAGCTTCTCGAACAAGACCTTTCCTGCCATGGAACTGCAAATAGTTGAAGAGCATTCAACCAGCACCCTCGTGCACGACCAATCCGATCCCGGAGCAAGGCCGTCGTCGAGAATGGCCACCACCTGACCCCAGCTGCTAATAGCCTTTGATAAACAATGCACCGAGCGCGAAAGGAAGGGTACGCCGCGCACTTCAAACACGCACATCTCGGCGACGATGTTCGCACCATCCGCGACACGCAAACAACGCCATTTGACAACCGAGTCACGCTGCCCGGCCACCACCGCCACCGGAAAAGCCACCGACCCACCTTCCACCGAAGAGCCGCGAGGGGGAGGACTGGAGGAACGCTCCCCTAACGGGCCTCCGGAACAGGAGCCGCTCCCTCCATCGCGAACCACTTGAGCAAAGGAGCGCGAATCCACAAAAGCAGACGAGCTACGGCCACGACGAGGCATCTCCTCGCGCACAGAAGGCTTCCGTGCGCGATCACCCATGCGCCCAGCCCAACACGAACGCATGCGATGACCAACCTTCCCGCAACGGAAGCAGCGAGGAGGAGCCCTACAAGCAGAAGCAATATGGCCGCGAATCTTACACTGAAAGCAACGTCGCCCGACCTTAGAACGCGAGACCTTAGTCCACAGAAGACCGTCATCCTCAAACGCATCGCCTGTTGATCTGTCCGGATGGGCGCGACGAGTGGCAGAGTTAGTGCCACCGCGGACGTCCGAACGATGAAGACCGCCTTGAACCTTCGGAACCCACACCCGCCTACTTCGCACCCCGCTCCGCAAAACCTCGCTCGCCATCCGCTTCGTCGGGTCTCAGGGAAGAAGGTCAAAAAATCACAATATTATCCTTATATAGGAGCACAAGTGTATTAATAAAATGCCACCACTATGTATTTTATAAAAAAAATATAGATATAGTGACGCACAAGTAATTGTAAAAAATAGGGGTACAAGTGTTATTGGACAAACTTGAAAGGACACCAGTGTATAAGCCCTCCAAAGATATGATGCAGCATTTTTCATATTTATTTGTATGATATACCGGTCTAACTTGGTCCGACCTGTTGAACTATACAAACCAAACCACCATTACAATTGTTCGGTCTTTTCTGATTTTATGAAATGTCGACGTCATCACCGGTTCAACCGGTCAGTCCCCCAGTTTGATGTCCGGTTTTTTAAAAACCTTGCTCTAAAGTGTCACATAATTAACTGAAGTGAACTTTATTAGGGGATGCCATCATGTAAGAATGTGACAAAAGCACCGGACGAAGACACTTTTTTTCCGGATGGCAATTTCAATTTTATTAGTGTGAATGGTCAGTTTTGGACTGTCATGAAAAAAACGTGGAATGTCATTTCATGACTTGTAGCCAGGAAATCGCAGAACCTTTTTCCTAAATAATGAACACAACTATCATTGATTCATTGTTAAAACATCATTTTCTAAACAAAGCACTGAGATATCAACACAATGACAGCTGCATGAGTGCAACTCATTCATCTCGCATTCAAGAGACGAATATAACCAACCAGAACATAAACAGAAACTGTGTTTCAATATATCTATAAAATTCTGAGCACAACATTTTTTAATCCACGTGAGAAATGCAAGCTATAACATTCTCAGGAAAAGCCGTCTCATTTAAAGAACTCTGGGAGGCGATGTTAAATCCTTGATCAACTATCCAATTCTTTGCAAGGCATGGACACATGTCAGCAGCATTACAGAATCTTGTGATTAAAGCTTTACGCTCGCAACCTCCTCTAAAAGTAAAAAAAAGGAGCTGCCTCAGGAATCATGCACATAATTATCCGAGGTCCCTACGAGTGAAGCATTTTGCAGAAACTTCAGGCTTCATCCGTTTTCGTCACATTCAATCCCTTCCTAGTAAAGGGGTGCATCCAAGTCTGAAACCTGTGGACCATATCTCTTTTATGGATGCATCCCACCAAACTTCTCGAGGACCTCTGTTGCTAAAACACCAACCAGAAAATAGCAGCCTTCCTAAGGAGGCTTAAGCTTTCCAACTTCTGCATTGAGCTTTACTCTCCAGTACTTATTTTACGTAACTTGCCTCGTGGAAATAGCATCTTATGATATCATATGTTTTATCTACAGCATAAACATGTTGGTATGCTTTTTCTCCAACCAGTTATCCATAAAACAAACCAAACTTAAAATATACTCAAAAGGGTGCAGAGGTAATTATGTGTCTCGTTTGCTTACGAAGGTGCCTTACATACACACCCTTGCAAATTGGCATTTATATCAGCAGCAACACGGAAACACATATTTATATCTTTAAGTTTCTAACCTTTTTAAAAGCAAAAAAAAGGAGCTACCCCAAGAATCATGTGCATAGCTATTCAAGGTCCCTACTTAGACCATAATCACAGTGAAGAGTTTAGAAGGAGCTTCATCCTTTTTCATCACCTACAAGCCCTTCCTAGTAAAGAGGCCTCAACTCTGCCCCCTTGTCGACTAGACCTCTCTTTATGGGTGAATAACACCAAACTTCTCAAGGAACACTGTCACTAAAACATGACAAGAAAATAGCAGCTTTCCTAACGAGGCTTAAAATATCCAACTTCTGCACTGAACTATACTCTCCAGTACTGTGTTACGTAACTTGCCTCATGAAAATAGCATCCTATGAAATCATAGTTTCATAATTCATTTACATCATGAACATGTTGTTGTGCTTTGCTCCAACTAGCAACTTACAAAAATAAAATCGAACTGAAAATCTATTGAAAAGGGTGCAAAGGTAATTATGCGTCTCATTTACTTACGCGAGTACCTTACACAACCGTCCAAACTCCAATCAGGATTGAAAAACTACATTTATTATATCAGCAGGAACATTGTATGATTTCAGAACCACTAAACATGTACACTAGCCAAAGAAACTAGCATTGATGACTTCTTCAACTATGCTAATACTAAATTCTTGATTAATCAAAAATGGACAGCGCCAGCAATATGGGGAATGGCTGAATTAGCAGTGTAGCAAGACATTTGCGCTGTTCTATTCTTGTGAGTGCTTCAATGCATTTGGGAAGAGATTAAAAAATGTGAGCTTCTTGAAAATTCAAAATAATACAACAAAAATACCTTTTCTCACATTAAGTAGGCTCCTTTATGTGAATTCTTCACCTCCATTCAGATCTACCCTTAGGTCATTCTCGATCTTAGATCCAAATAACTAAGACCCCATTGGACAGTCTCATTCCAACACTTCTTAGCACAGTAGAGGCTCCTCTCCACTTTAGCCAAGCTGCATTTATTCGGTGAGTAACATCTCCAACGATTTCCCCATCATGTTGCAAAGCAGATCCCAAGTATCTAAAAGAATCTTTCTTCCGAATATTATTGTCTTCGATCTTCACCGCGATTCAATCACCACTGCTTCCATCAAATGGGCACTCCATATAATCAGTCTTAGTTCTACTTATATGAAATCCTCATCATTTGCAAACAACAAGCACCAAGGGATCTCATCTTGAATGTGACTAGTCAACTCTACCATAATCGAAGTAAAAAAGAATGGACTCAAAGTTAAACCTTGATGCAGACCAATGTTGATATCAAAATAGTCAGTCTTCTAGGACCAGATCCTTACATAAAATAGCCCCATCTTACATATCCTTTATAAGGTTAATGCATAGGACAAGTATTTATCTCGTCTTCAGAACTCTCCACAATATCTCATGTGGGATTGAATCATAAGCCTTCTCCAAATCAATAAAAATCATACGGAGATTCTTCGTTTTAGCTATATAAATCTCTATTGTTCTCAACAAATGGATAGCTTCAATAGTTGAGCCACATGGCATGAATCTGAATTGGTTTTCTGTTACTCTAGAAACTTGCATCAATTGTCTTTGTTAGCTTTAACAGTATGTGATGAAAATCCCAAGTAATACATTGTAAAATAGCATAATTAATAGCATGGCCTCTAACGTCGATTCGCACGAAGTCCAGAAAGGGACATCTAAATTTCATTAATCGTCAAGGACAAATAATGGATAGTCTAACAAAATCTATAAAAGTAATAGGCAAACGGATGGAAATTAACACACAAATTTATGAAGTAAGAATTGGTAAGATTACAGGGGGTCGTGACGGTCGTGACGAAATTATAACATAGGGTTGTGGTGTACTTGGACAAGATGTTAAGGTTTGTACTGAAAAAATTCTATAATTATACACCAAACACTTTAATAGAAATGTGAAAATCCCATTATAATATTCTACACCCAAAAAGAAGAAAGATACAAAAAAACAAATATTAGTGGTATAAGCTCTATCCCATGATAACCATATCATTCATGTGGTACTTCTATTGCCCAGAAGATCACAAAAAGAACTTAAAATGGGCCAATAACGTTATCCCCTTTTATTTTTTCCCAACAATTTGCAAGAAACAACAAGATAAATTACATAGCAATTAAGTCAAAAAAGGGAGGGAACACGCAATGGTGTCCCCCAAATATATTAAAAAATGGAGAGATACAAGGTTACCTTACATAAGCCAAGACTCGAGGAGAGTTTGGACATGAAACAAGATTATAGAACAATATTTTCTTACAAGAAGAGATATTGCATTTTTGAAGTGAACAAAATAGGTATATATAGTTCACTGCTTACTTTATATAAATTGGCTCATATGCTGTGATGAGGACATCTGTATCAACCTCCTTAAGACGTATGTTTGCCACATACACCTGCAATACAATAAGTAAAATAAAAGGGTTAAAAATTAAAATTGACACTGCAGTGGGGTTTTTTGAAAGATCGACACTAATGTAGTTATTCAAAGGGCCCTAAAACCCTTTGTTAGCTTTCTGATTGGCTACCATGTTTTCCAAAATGCACTTAATCATACATTCTTATAACCAAAATAACCATGTATTCCAAGAACCTAGTCTTTCCCTTCTCCAATTACAACTAGCATGCTCCACTTGGACCATATTGACCCCCTTTCACCATCAACCACCCCATCTTCAACTGTCTCTACCTCTCTCCCATTCATTCTCCCTCCCTAAAAGTGAATATATTCTATTAAGGCGGGGAAGGCTTGTTATAGGGGTAAACAAAAAGATGTTACCTATGAACTAATGTAACATTTGAGAGCTTGTGTATGAGCATCAAAGATACTACAAGCACAATGATAAGTATACAGTGACGACCATGTCAGGCTACAAAAGATGTGGCATTTTAAATTTGTATGTTTTCTTTCATTGATCCAATCTAAATAAAAATATATTGGCTGGATCTCTTTACTATAGATCAAAGCATGATTTTTCTAGATAGTAAGCGGTCTAATATCTCTATTTCTTTCCTTGAACATTTCACTTCAATAGAAAAAAGTTAAAAAAGTCTATGAAAATGCATTATCACGACAACCTCCTTTTTGTGCTAGTGAACAAGCGTCTAAAGGGGATGGAGTTCATAAAAAACTATGGGTGCTTTTGTCATAGATAGGGTGAAAGGTTTCTCTTTTAACCAGGGTCTTGAGATGGTCTTCTTGTTGTATAGTATACAACTATACGATGATACTCTCTTCTTATTGAGAGCATGGTTATTAAGGCGGCAAGGCGACAAGGCGTTCATCCTGGGCGCATGGGCGCCTAGGCGCGCCTAGGCGTCTAACAAAATGTGACCTATATCGCATTTGTGACATGCGACATCTAACTATTAAAAGCAAATGGATGTCGCATGTCTCATATGCGACATCCTTTTTTATTTTTTTAAGCGTATGTCGCATTTTGGAGATGCGATATCAATTAATATATTTTTTTAAGAAAAAATACATTAAGTATTGGATTTATTTTTCTGTCAAGACCTTTTGTATTTATAAATACATAGTAACTAGAGTGTTAGAGTAATAAATATCATTTAACCAAACATTAGTGATTAATCACAAGAATCAAGAATCACAACACATAAAGGAATCAGAACATAGATAAATAAACAAGCTATGTTTGGCATACAGACAAATTGTTTGGCAAAAAAAGTGGAAAATGTACTAAAAAAACAGACAAATTGTTTGGCATAACAAAACATTTCAAAGACTGAAATACAATAATCTAATACTGCAATGCTTCAATCATCATCATCACACAGGTTAGTTTCTTCTTCATGTCCTTCATCTTGCTCTTGGCCATCATCATTAAGATCCATCCAATCATCTTCCTCGTCTTCTTCCTCCTCGTCGTCCGGAACATGAGGAGGTACATATTATCGCCTAATCACATGTGCACCACGAGTACCACGACGACCACGGCCACGAAGACCACCACGTGCTGAAGTGCTTGGTCGTGCTTGTGGTTGACTCCTTCTTGGACGAGAACTTTCATATGCTTGAGAAGCACATAATGCTTCATCAATGACCCTCAGTGTAAGCCCCGGTACAACCTCTGGTTCCACGTAAAGACCTGTCATCCATTCACTTGACCAATCTAACTCTGAAAGAGCAATTGGATCAAAATCTTTTGCTAAATTCCCGAGCCTCCTATTTTTGAATCTCTCTTCAAGTTGCTTGTTGTATTGGATGTAAACAAGCTTGGAAAGTCTATCAACCTCCAACTTATTCCTCCTCTTTGTGTGGATCTGCACATTAATTCAAGTATTACGTAAATTTACAAGTATAAAGTTGGCATTTATATTTGTAAATTTATAAGTGTTTTTGATACATACAAAGTCAAAAGCACTCCAATTGCGTTCACATGAGGAAGATGTGCAACATAGTCCCAAAATACGCTTTGCCACCCGCTTCAAAGCGGGGGTGAGACTTCCATAAGTATCCCACCATTCCACTACACAATAAGTCAACAATGTAAACACATGTTACCATTAAATCATTCAATATAAATAATAAAATGTAACTTACATGGTGGTTTTTTTCCCTTTGTCTAATAGCAATTGCTCTGCCAAACATACCACGAGCTCCTTTGTAGACCTCCATTTCAGAGCATATCGCGTCTTGTTGATCGAGATCATCAACCATCCTCTCAAGGCAAAATATGAAATCACCTTCATACCTTCCCATCAATGCCTCATTGTTGTCCTTCACTTTGTAATAAAATGCAGGATTCAAGAAACATCCTGCACCATACAAAGGACGAGCCATCTGATTATCCCAGCGAGAATCAATAATTTGTAAAATAGGCATGTAATCTGTTTCCTTCCTGCCAAAGTTTTCAATAATCATTTCCTTTGTAGTGTCAAAAGACCTAGCAATGTATCCCATGGGCGGCTTCTCGTCAGCATCCACTAAACGCAGCACAGTAACGATGGGTTGCACAGCTCTAAGATAATCTTCAATTTTTTCCCAAAAAGCATTCGCCATCACAGTTTCATAGACATGTTTCCCATCCTGTGTCTTCGACCAAGAACTAGTGTTCCACACCTCAGAAATAAACAAAGACGCCAAAGCTTTCCTTTGCTAGAGCAAACTAGTAAGGGTCAAGTAGTTGGTAGCAAAGCGGGTAACTCCGCTTCTAGACAGCTCTTGGTGATCCTCACTGAATTGTAGAAACGCATCATGCAACCGAATATGCTGGTAAATATAGGTTGTTACTTTTCTGGCCCTCTTGATAACTCCTGCAAATTTCTGTAACTTGGAAATATCCTCAAGCATCAGATCCAAGCAGCGTGCAGCACATGGAGTCCAAAAGAGGTTTTTCCTCTTCTCCATCAGTAACTTTCCTGCTAAAACAAAATTGCTTGCATTGTCGGTGACAACTTGTACAACGTTCTCCTCACCCACCATCTCCACAGCCTCGTCTATCAATTTGAACACATATCACCGTTGTGTACATCGGATGTTGCATTCTTTGCATAAATAAAAAAGGACCCTTCTGGAGAATTAACAAGGAAGTTAATCAGACTTCGTTGTCGTTTATCAGTCCATGCATCACACATAATCGTGCATCCATATGTCCTCCAATGGCTTTCATGCTTCACCTGCAAATCTTTGGTCCTTGCATATAATCTTTCAAGTAGGGGCTTTCGCAATTGGTGATAAGATGGAGGAACAAATCCTCTCCCAGCTTGGACAATAGCCTCCACAGCCACCTCAAAAGCTTCTCGTTGTGCAACATTAAAAGGGATGCCACCTGTATAGAATAGCTCAGCTATGGCATCATATGCCACCTGGGTAGCATCCTTTTTTAAAGCAAACTCAATTGTAGTTTGTTGTGCTTCACCACGAGCCCTTGCTGCCCTCCTTTGTGCCACAACCTCCCATGGGCTAGCAGAACTAAACAAGTCCATAGGACCCTTGCCGTGTGGATCCTTCCGTACAGGTGGCATATTTGCAGAACATGAACCAGAACCAGATTTAACGTTTTTACCTGTTGTAGCCGTAGGATGTGAGTCATCCAAGATGACTACATGTTCACCATGATCACCATCATCTGCATCTGGAATGTTTGAATCAGCTCCACTATATCTGTAATCAACGACTATCTTCCTCTTCTTGTTACGATTTTTGAAGTCAGTCATCTCTTTCTTAATCTCTATAGTGGCTTTTGGACACATAGATACATCTCGATAACCACCAATCAAGTGTTCTTTCTGCCTTTTGATTCCACCATTAGTAATGTGGCCGCACAATGCACATTGCACCTTAATCTTGTCTCGTGTATTCGGCCAAAAAGAGTACTTCCAACCGGGATCCTTCGATGCCGCTTTCAAGCATGGATCATTCATCTTGTCGGTGAAGCGGGGATCAATTTCTCCAGGCCTTTGCACAGTAGATGGGGTTGGTGTAGTAGTGGGATTAGGAATGGCATCCCCATCCAAGGATTCCATTGAAGTCATTCTACAATGGGAGAGCAAGAGAACGCACGGAGGCTGTTGGAGCAGGAGGGAGGCCACTGGAGGAGGTAGGGAAGTCGCCGGAGGAGGAGGGAGGCCGTTGGAGGAGGAGGGAGGCCGCTGGAGGAGGTAGGGAGGCCGCTGGAGGAGGAAGGAGACCGCTGGAGGAAGAGAGCGTCTGTTGGAGGTGGTAGGGACTCGGGAGGATGTCAGAGGAGGATGGAGGCCGTCGGAGGAGGAGGGAGCCCGCTGGAGGAGCTATGGAGGCGACTGCGGAGGAGACAGGGGCGATGCAAGGGGTTTCTCTGCTAAACACGTAATGAGGGTCGGGTCGAATGCGGTGGGGTAATACAGGGTCTGTTCGTATATCGCATTTCCAATATGCGACATGTATATCACACTTTGAAAATGCGTTATGTATATCGCAATTTCTAAATGTGTTATGTATATCGCATTTTGAAAATGCGATATATGTGTAAGTACGCATAAAAAAAAGTCGCCTAGGCGGCGCCCAGGCGCGCCTTGACGCCCAGGCGACCCAAGGCGTGCGCTATTTTTAATGAAAGCAAGGCGTGCTTTCTAGGTGCACGACTTGGGACGCCTGGGCGCCTAAGCGGCCGCCTAGGCGCGCCTAGGCGCGCGCCTTAACAACAATGATTGAGAGGGATCAAGAGGAGGCAAGAGTGTCAAGTTCTTACTGGATGTATTTAGGGAGACTTCGGGTCCTTTGTCTGAGTGGGTGACTTTGGCTAAATCGGTAATGATCTCTATACCAATTTGTAACCTCTTAATCACATATACAAGACTCCTTCAATCTCTCTATTCAATACTATGACCAGATTGGTTGACTGGAATATTATGCTGGAAAATTTGGAAAGATATTTGGAGGGTTGGTCCTCCGAGCAACTCTTCATAGATGGTAGAGTTATTCTTCATAAATCAGTGTTCTCGGCTATTCATGGTTAATTTTTTTAGACCAAAAAAGTGGGAAACATGCTATGATGTCAGCCCAGATGTATTAGATCAATAAAAAAGAGACTCTTCATGGTTATTCTCTCTCTCTTTTCTCATTGCCTGAGAAGATTCTGAAGAGCATGGATTAGCATGCCTAGAAATTTTTTCCCATGCAAGGTCGTGAGAGGAGGATTTACTATTGTCAAGTGTAACGAGGTGAGTACACATGTAATTACAGGTGACATGGGAGTAAAGGCTTTTTTTTAAGCCAAGAAAAGGGGGAGACACTCAAAGGTGTTCATCCCAAGAATTATGGGAGTAAAGGCTTTAAAAGAATGGTACGATGCTTTACTCTCCAAGTAGATCATTCAGTAACTCTCAAACAAGGAGGGTTTTGAGAATGTATTTCTATCATTCTACAGGTGGATGTTGGAGTGCAGGAAAGAAGTAGGTCTTGTGTATAACCGTCGTTATTAATGGAAGGGTGATCAGGGATATATGACTTCCTTGCTCATAAGGTGGGCAATGGCACTCACTTACATTCCTGGCTGATATTGGAAGAAAGCGGGCAACTATGAGATTTATTTCCATCTAGTCGAATTGTATTGCTAACCCTAAAACTTGTGTGGTTGACTAATGATCCTCTTCCAATGGTGCTAACATCGGTTGAGCCCCCTTCTTTTTTTTCTAATGGTGTTAACATTAGTCGAATCCGCTAAGTCGAAAGTTTATAAAGTTTTGTACAAAAAGCTTGACTTGAAGGGGGGGCAGAAGGATATGTTCAAATTGGCCAAAGCAAGAGAAAGAAAGATCAAAAATCTTTCTCAAGTGAAATGTATCAAGGATGAGGAAAGACATGTGCTTGTTTACTCAGAAGGATATAGAGACTAGATGGAAGCAGTATTTCCATAAGCTTTTCATTGAGAAAGGAGAGATTACTTTGGGAGATCTTGCCGGTAATGAATGTTACATTAATCGTGCAAGATATAGACGAATACAAAGGAATTAGAGGAGGCTTTAAAGGTTATGAAACCTACGAAAGGGGTATCACATGATGGCATTCCTATAGAAGTTTGGAGAGTTCTAGGTGAACGAGGTTTGACTTGGATCACAAATTTATCAATGTTATTTGACAAAGCAAGAAAAAACATGAAGAATGGAGGAGAAGAAATATGGCGCCTCTTTATAAGAATAAAGAGACATTCAAAATTGCTCAAATTACAGAGATATCTAACTGATGAGTCATACTATGAAAATTGGGAACATCGAAAGAAGGTTGAGGCAAGCTTCCCATGTAACTGAAAACCAAGTCGGATTCATACTAGGGCGGTCAACTATTGAAGCTAATCACTTCTTAAGGAGACAATGGCGATTTATAGAGCTAAAAGGGAGAACTTTTATATGATTTTTATTGATTTGGAGAAGGCCAATGATTCAGTCCAACGGGAGATATTGTGGAGAGTTATGGAGAAGAGACAATTACATGTGTTATGCATTAACCTTATAAAGGATATATAAGATGGGGCTTCATCTTGTGTAAGGATCCAGTCTGGAAAGACCGACTTTTTTAACATCGGCATTGGTTTGCATCAAGGTCCAACTTTGAGTACATTTCTTTTTACTTTGATTATAGACGAGTTGACTAGTCACATTAAGGATGAGATACCTCGGTGTATATTGTTTGTTAATATTGTATTGATTGATGAGACAAGAGATGGAGTAAATGTGAAGCTGGAGGTTTGGAGACATGCTTTAGACACTAAAGGAGCATAAGAATGAATATATTGAGTGCACATTTGATGGAAACAATGGTAAAGGACTCGAGGTGAAGATTGGAGACGATAAAATTCAGAAGAAATATTCTTTTAGATACGTTGGGATCTATTTAGCAACGAGATGGGGAAATTGATGAAAATGTTACTCATAAAATAAATGCAGGTTGGGGAAAGCGGAGAGGAGCATCTAATGTTCTTTGTGATAAGAAAATCCCTTTGAAAATCAAAGGAAATTATTACAAAGCAGTCGTGAGACCTATGAATCAAAATCTTGGCATGTAAACCATAGACATGTCCAAAGAATGACAATAGCATAAATGAAAATGCTAAGGTGGATGGGCGGTTATACACAAAAAGATCATACTCGAAATGATGTGATTAGAAGGAAAGTTGGTGTAACTCCGATAGACGATAAGATGATAGAAAACTGTTTAAAATGGTTTGACTATTTGCAAATGAGGTCGGTTGCTGCATCGGTTAGAAGATACAAGATTTGGGATGTTGAGCAGATTAAGAGAGGGCAAGGAAAACTCAAGAAGTGTTGGAATGAGATTATCCGAAGGAATCTTAGTTATTTGGATTTAACCATGGGAGTGACCCATAATAGATCCAAATGAAGGGTAAATATCCATGTAGTCGACTCTACTTGATTATGGGAAAAATTATACTGTTGCTCTCGGATGTAAAACAAGAGGGGTACTTACAACTCCTGACTTCTTGAAAGGAAGTCGTAAGGGTTAAGTAGGTTGGTAGGTTAAAAAGCTCTCGATATCGTCAGCCTACAGATGCCTCCTCCCACAAACTACTAATATTGGTGTCCAAATTCTTTGCGGTTTCTGATGTATCACTACAGTCAAAGCTCCAATCAAAAGAAATGTCTTCATATGGCTTTTATGAAATGGTTGGTAATTAAGACATGCATAACAATTAGGTCATGATGCTGAAATTTTTTGCCCCCGATATCCCTTCCTCCCGATGGGTTCTCCAAGAGCGTCCGCACGGAGTGGGAGGTCGAGCGTTCGGGAGCGAGTTTGGTGGGAGGTTCGGAGGTTAGAGAGGGACAAGGCGCGAGCTCTTGGTATTCGAGGGCATCCGGGGGCGCGATGTCCCAAAGAGCAGGGTGGCAGGGATGACGCTGGCTGGGTGGTTGTTTCTCATCAGAAGGCAGGGAGGCGTTGCTTTAGGTGCGGGGACACCTTGCATCCTCGTGCGTTCTACCCCCGCGTTGCTTTGCCTGTGGCGGTATGGGCCATCAGCGTAGCCATTGTCGGGAGTCGGGGAGTAAGGCCCGATATGAGTCGGAGAAGAAGTGTCTGGAGGATTCTTCGATGGGGGAGGGGGCGGCGCCTCGAGGAACCTCTTGCGAAGGGAGTCGGTGTTGTGCCTGGCTCGATCTCTGCATCGGGCGGTCGGGTTCAGAATCTTCTGGTTGGGGTTGCTAGGGAGGATACGAGTGAAGGCTTGGTTAAGGTGTTGGCGGAGAAGGAGCTTGCTTGTGGCCTTGGGGCCAGGTTTAATGGCAACGTTGTTAGTTTCGGCTCGAGGAGGGTTTGTGCTCGGGGCCTTTCGGATCAGCAGCGAACGGCGATGCTCGCCAACAGGGAGGGTGGCGCGGTGTCATGGAGGTTGCCCAGGTTTGTGAATGGGGCGGAGGTGTGCTCTGTTGCCCGTGTTGCACACATTCGGGGGGCTCCATTCCTTTCGCGCTCTATCAGTTCCCTGGCACTGGCTCTTGTCCACTTGGGGACTGTTTTGGAGATCATTGACGACGGTTCTTCCCCGGGTTCTGACCTGGGGGTGGTGCTTGCTCAGATGGAGTGCCCGATTAGTGTTCCCTCTAAATCGGAGGCGATGGGGCGCTTCTCCTTCGGGCTTCGGGTCCGGTTATTTGATGCGCCTCCATCACCTCTCTGGTTGGGACTCAAGGATGGCGATTCGTCTTCCACTCGGGGAGAGAAACGGTCGTCTTGGGAAGCCAAGCGGGGTGACTCTGGGGTGGGAGATTTTTTTTGAAGCGGCGCATCTCTTCGAGCGTGGCAGAACCGTCATCTCGGGATTTGGTTGTTGGTGATTCCACTATCTGTGGAATTTTTGCGGAAGTTGTGGGTGAATCGTTGGTGGGCGCTCTTACATCGGAGCCCGCGGAGGTGGGGCCTTGGTGTCAGGTCGGGCGTGCGGATCTGCTCCTGAGATCGGGTAGGCATATGGATCTAAACCCCGCTTGGATCCGTGTGGCGGACGGTAAGTGTTCTGTTGCATTCGGCTCCTGCTCGGGCCAACGTCTGGATCCGGATCGGCTTTGGAGAAGTGGTGGATTCTTCGGTTCCTCCGATGTTCAGAGCTTTAGGGATGCTACGGAGAACCTTGGCAAGAGCTCCTTCCGGGCCCCTGAGGAAGGGGAGTGTCTCTTGATTGTTCAGAATGGCGTTCGCTCGCTATTTGGTGGGGTCTGCTCTGTGTTGGAGGGGACTCATGCCCCGGTTTGGGATCATGCGGATGCCAAATGGGCGAGCAAATATGGCTGCTACGATGCGGCGAGAGACGTCGATGGGGGGAGCAGAGAGCGAGAAGCACGCGTGGAGCATATTGACGTTGAAGTTGTGGAGTCAGAAAAGAAATCCGGCAAAAGATATAGAAGAAGGCTCCGCTCTCGTGCTGCTAAGGCGGAAACCCGTGCCATTTCGGAGGAGAAGGTTTCCATTGCGGGGCTGGCGGGGGTGGTTTCGATTGGGGTTCTCAAAGTGGTTCCAAATGAAGATTCTCTCATGGAATGTAAGGGTTCAGGGTGACCCAAAGAAGAGGCGGGTCTTGGGGTCGAGATTTATTGAATGGGGTTGCGAAATTATCTTTTTGCAGGAAACTAAGTCCGAGAATTTGTCATGTTCGGATTGGAAGTCCTTTGGGGCGGGGTCGCTGTCGGATTATTGTGTTGTTAGGGCAGTTGGTGCCGCTGGGGGGATGGTTGTTGCTTGGAAGGGGGCGTCCTTCGCCCTGAGGGACGAGCTGAAAGGGACACATGTTCTCACTGTACTGCTGGAGTGTTGCTTGTCGGGTAGCGTACTCGCGATGTCTTGTGTTTATGGGCCATGTCATGCGGCGACACGAAACCAATTATGGGTTGATCTCAAAGCGGCTAGGGAGGCGTTCCAGGACGTTCCTTGGTTGGTGGGTGGGATTTTAATGTTACGTTGTTCTCCTTGGGCAGGCTGAGACTAGGGGGGAGGGAGGGTAGGACCCGGGATCGGAGGATGGTGGAATCGATGGAGCTGGAAGTTATGGATTGGTGGTGTCGCATTGGTCTGCTACACAGGTGGTCGGTTTTGCGGCTTTGAGGTTTGTGCAGAAATTGACGTCTTTGAGAGGTCGGCTATATGAGTATAAGAGGACTTCGAGGGAGACCTGTCGCGCGGTCAGGGAGGCAGCGAAGCGGGTGGTTGGCGACCTGGACAATTTGGAGGACACTAAGCCTCTGACAGAGGATGAGTTAAGGCAGAGAGTGGATGCACAAAGAAAGATACACGAGGAAGACAATAAGAGAGTCATTGAGTGGTAACAGAGATCCAGGCAGAAGTGGATTGCGGAGGGTGATGCCAACACGGCTTTCTTCCACCGTATGGCTAGTGCTAGGCGTAGCATTAACGCTATCAGGTCGATGGTGTTTGATGACATTAGAATCGATGGCAACAGAGAGGTGGGAAGAGCTACTGTGGACTACTATCGTGAGATATCTTCCAGAGGTGCGAGCATGCGATGGAAGTGGACTGGGCTTGGCGCAGCACGGGTTTCTGATTCCCAGGCTTCCAACCTTACCCGGAATGTTTCCATGGAAGAGCTGGAGGCAACGGTTCGGGACCTCAATGGAGAGGGGGCGCCGGGTCCAGACGGATTCCCCGTCTCCTTCTATCGAGAATTCTGGGGTTTGGTGGGGAAGGAGGTTCTTGAGGTTGTGAGGGAGTGTTGTTTTTGCAATGCGTTGTTTGAACGTGTAAATAAGGCGCTTCTGATTCTTATCCCAAAGCGGGAGGGTGCCGATAGAATCGAGGACTTTAGGCCTATTGCGGTCTCCAACGCTCTCTACTTGATTGTGGCCAAAGTTTTTGCGGCGAGATTGACTAAGGTGTGTGATCCCATCATTTCCTCATCTCAGTCGACGTTTGTTCCGGGGAGACAGATCGCAGATTGCTTGGTGTTAGCGTCTGAAATCGTTGCTGATTGGAAGAGATGTGGTAGAAAGTCCATGCTTTGGAAGGTGGACTTCGCAAAGGCGTATGATACGATTGACTGGCAGTTCCTCTGGGCGACAATGCATAGGAGGGGTTTCCCTCTGCTATGGATTTCGTGGATGAAGCGTTGCGTGACTACTGCTTCGATGTATATGCTCCTGAATGGGCGCCCTGCGGGGGGCTTCTTCCAGCCGCAGAGGGGCGTGAGGCAGGGATGCCCTCTGGCCCCCTTGCTTTTTATCTTAGCCTCTGACGTTCTTGCTTGCATGGTGGATCGTGTGCATATCAGTGGTGTTACTAGAGGATACTCCAGAGATGTGAGGGTCCCCCTCATCCAATACGCAGATGACACTATGTTTTTCATTGAGGAGGGTACTGATGAGATCTCTGGTATGGCGATTACGCTCGAGATTTTTAGTGAGATGTCGGGTTTGGTCCAGAACCGGGACAAGTCCAAAGTAGTGTTGTTTTCTATGGCCGACGAGGAAGCTACCCAATGTGGGCATCTGCTGGGTACGGAGTGTTCGGGGCTCCTCGTCCACTATCTTGGGATCCCTCTGACTACCAACAGGGCTAGGAAGGCAGATTGGTTACCTCTCGTGGAAAAGTTAGAGAAGAGGCTAGTGGGATGGAAATCCACGATCATGTCTAAGGGTGGGCGTCTTGTGCTTCTGAAGGCGGTGCTGGCGGCTATTCTGGTTTACATCTCTTCCATAAGGCTGTTGTCGGTGGGGATTAGGAGGCAGCTCGAGAGCCTGATACGGCAGTTTCTTTGGGGAAAGAACGGGCGTGGTTCCACAGCATGCCTCTGGTCAACTGGGACACTATCACGCTGCCGAAGAGAGAGAGCGGACCCGGGATCAAGAAGATGGAGGTGTTGAACGAGGCCTTATTGCTGAAGTGGGTAGCCAGGATGTGGGGGGATGCTACCAATCTTTGCTCATCCATTTTGTGTCGTATTTATGTACCCAGTGGTGCTGAGCTGGGGGCGTGTGACAGGGGCCGGAGACCTTCGCCTTTGTGGAAGGGCATTTTGATGATGGCGTTGAGGTTCCGGGAGCTCTTCAGGTCGGTGCTGGGGAGCGGGGAGATCTTCGCCTTTCGAAAGGACGATTGGACGGCTAGGGGGTGTCTTTGTGACCGCTTCCCCTGCCTGTTTGCTTTGCGGATCCGGAGGTGAGAGTGGCAGATTGCTGGTCGGTTGGGAATTGGATGCCTCTTTTTCGCTCAATTTCTCTGATCAGCGGTTGGAGGAATTTCTCGGCTTGTTGGAGTCGCTTAGGGAGATGACAATCCCTTCGCAGGGGCGTGACCATTGCATCTGGCGTGAGGGTAGCTTCTCCGTGAGAAAGGTGTATGCCGCAATTTGCAGGCTGCCGCCTTCTTTGTCACCTGTTATGGCGAGAGATTGTGGGTTCTTTTGGGGGCTTGGCCTTCCTGAGAGGATTGGCTTTTTCATTTGGTTGTTTCAGAGGGAGAGGCTGGTGACGCGTGATCGATGCTCCAAGCTCCTGGGGACGGTATCCGACAGGTGCCTCCTCTGTGGGGTGGATATTGAATCGATGGACCATCTCTTCTTCAAGTGTACTACTAAGGGGCAGATTTGGGTTGATGTTGATCTGGAATGGGTGAATACGGACAATGTTGCCTCCTGCGGGTGTCTGGAGGCGGCCAAGTGTCGTTCGGGGAGGGAGCTGCTCTACCCGATTGTTGTGGTGTGGGTGCTCTGGTTGGCTAGGAATGCGTTGGTTTTCTCTAGGCAAAGGTTTTATAAAGAAAATGTGTACATTCAGGTGTCGTGGGTGCTAGATTCATGGCTCTGATCGGGGCCTCCTTTTGTTCGATCTGTAATCTCTCGATACCTTTTTAATACATTTCTGGGTGAACACCTTTGAGTGTCTCCCCTTTTTTGTCTTCAAAAAAAAATTTTGCCCCCTCTATCTGATGAGGAAGAGTATATTAAACACCTTTTTTTCATTGCCCGTTTATGAAGGATATATTGAGAATCTTAAACACTTACTAGGTGGACATTTCCTCTTTTGATTCATTCTTGTGCAACTTTTGTGAAGAATGGAAGCTGTAAGAAGGATATCTACCATAGAAAACAAATTGCCACATGATTTTCATGGACATATGGGGCATCTGAGTGCATAAAAATCAACAACAACAAAGCCTTTTCCACATAAAGTAGGGTCGGCTGCATGGATTCTTTGTCTCCCTTCAGATCTATCTTGGGTCATTCTCGGGCTTACATCCAAAAAACTAAGATCCATTTGTATAGTCTCATTCCAACGCTTCTTGGGCCTTCCTCGCCCTCTCTTAACCGGATTAACATCCCAAAACTCACATCTCCTCACAGGTGCAACAGTTGACCTCCTTTACAAATGGTCAAACCACCTTACGCGATTTTCGCGCATCTTATCCGCGATCGGAGCTACACCAACTTTCCTTCCGATAGCATCATTCCGAATTCGATCTTTACATGTGCGTGTGTATGGATGTGCCCACACATCTACCTTAGCATTTTCATTTCTGCTACTGCCATTCTCTATATGTGTCTATGATTTACAAACATTCAGATCCATAGAGCATAGCATGTCTCACAGGTACTTTGTAAAACTTTCCTTTGATCTTTAAAGGAATTTTCTCATTACAAAGAGCAGTAGAGGATCCTCTCCACTTTAGCCAATCTGCATTTATTCTATTTGTAATATCTCCATCAATTTCTCCATTATGATGCAATAGATCCCAAGTATCTAAAAGAATCTCTCTTCTGAATGTTATCGCCACCAATCTTCATGTCGATTCCTTCCCATGGTTTCCATCAAAAGTGCACTCCATATATTCAATCTTAGCCCTACTTATATGAAATCCTTTAGTTTCCAATGCATGTCTTCAAACCTCAAGTTTCTCGTTTACTCCATCTCTAGTCTCATCAATTAACATAATATCATCAGCGAATAATATACATCAAGGTATCTCATCCTGAATGCGACTTGTCAACTCGTCCATAATTAATGTAAAAAGGAATGGACTCAAAGTTGAACCTTGATGCAGACTAATGTTAAAGTCAAAATAGTCAGTCTTTCCATGATGTATCCGTACACAAGATGAAGCCCTATCAAACATATCTTTTATGAGGTTAATGCTATGGACAGGTACTTGTCTCCTCTCGAAACTCTCCACAATATTTTCTGTGGAATAGAATCAGACGTCGTCTCCAAATCAATGAAAATCATATAGAGGTTCTTCCTTTTAGCTCTATAAATTTCCATTGTTCTCCTCAACGAGTGAATGGCTTCAATAGGTGAGCGACCTGACATGAATTTGAATTGATTTTCTTTTACTTCGAAAACTTGCCTCGGACCTCTTTTGATCACATGTTCCCAAATTTTCATAGTGTGACTCATCAACTTGATAACTCTGTAATTTCAACAATTTTGAATGTCTCCTTTGTTCTTAAAAGGAGGTACCACGATGCTTCTCCTCCAATCTTCATGCATTTTCTTGCTTCGTCAAATAACATTGAATAAAATTGTAAGTCAAGTCAAACCACACTCACCTAAAACTCCCCAAACTTCTATATTAATGTCGTCAGGTCCTACACCTTTCCCATGTCTCATAACCTTCGAAGTCTCATATACTTCCTTCCTTTGTATTCGTCTATAGCTTGCACGATTCAAGTAACTTTCATTACTAGCTAGATCTCCCAAAGTGATCTCTCTATTTCCTTCCCCAATGAAAAGCTTATGGAAGTATTGCTTCCATCTAGTATCTATATCCTTCTGAGTAACGAGTACATAACATTCCTCATTCTTAATGCATCTCACTTGAAAAAGGTCGTTGATCTTTCTTTCTCTTGATTTAGCCAACCTCAACCTTCTGACCCTCCTTAGAGTCGAGATTTTTGTACAAAACTTCAAACTTCATAAGCTTTTGAATTAGCTTCGCTTACAGCCTTCTTTGCTTCTTTCTTCATTATTTTGTAGTTTGTAACAGTTTCATCTGTTCTATCCTTAGACAAAGTTTTAAAGCATGCTCTTTTAATTTTGAACTTCTCTTTCACCCCTTTACTCCACCACCAAGCCTCATTTTGGCATGGATCTCCTCCCTTTGACTCGCCTAGCATCTCTTTGGCTACCCTTCGAATACAAGATGTTACCACCTCCCACATCTCATTTGCATTTCCGTTACAACCCCAAGATAAGTCTTCTAAAACCTTCTCCCTGAAGCTTGATTGCTTCAATTGAAGATTCCACCATTTAGTTCTAGTGATCTTGGAAACCCTAATTTTCTTTACCAACCCTTTTATTCGTGCATCCATGACTAACAAGAGATTAGCATGCACAAGTCGGTGGCTATCACTTTTGGATTGGGAGATGCAGATCGCGTCAGAGTTGTGGCATTGGTCGAGTGTCCCGTGGGAGACCTCGCTATCTCCTACGCAGGGATGTCGTTGGTGGCTGGGAGGTTAAAAAAGTCAGACCGGGACATCATAGTGCAGATGAATGGAACAAAGGTTGGTTGGGTGGAAGGTGGTCACGCTGTCGGGGGGGGCAAATTAATTCTCCTGAAGCAAGTACCCTCTGCCATCCCCATCTTCTTCTAACTCTACTCGATTGACACCGGTGGTGGTAAGGAAAAAGATTGAGTCATTAATGAGGGGGGTTATTTTGGTCGGATGGGAAGCAACGGAGGTCAAGCTTGCATCTGGTGAGCTGGGACGAGGTAACGAAGGGGCGTAGCAATGGAGGATTAGGGGTCCGTGATGTGGATTGCATGAACAAAACTCTGCTGGTAAAGTGGGTGATTCAGATATAGGGTTCGTCATCATCACTGGACAGCAAACTTGTGCGTAAAATTTATGGCGTTGAGGGTCAGCTGATAGTTGGGAGAGTGTGGTTTGAGTCGCCGCTTTGGGTTGGCGTCCGCTAGATTTTATCTTTGTTGGCTCCAAGTCTCCAGCTAAAGGTAGGGGACGGCCACCTGTTCAGATTCTGGCATGATGACTGGACAGGTGGTGAGGCGCTTGACGAAAGATTTCCGAGATTGTTTGGATTGGCAGCATTGAAGGAGATCATTCTAGGGCAGGTGGCAGGGTCGGGTTCTTGGACGCCGGTCTTCGTGTTCGATCTTTCAAAACAGCGCTTGGAGGAGTTTGTTAGGATGCACGCACAAATTCCTCTGCCAAGGGACTTCACTCAGGATTCTGATCAATTTGAGTCGGTTGGTGCGAGATTCACAACTGAGAAGGTGTATGAGGAAATGAGGAGAGTGGCAGAAATACAGGATGTGGAGCTTTGCCAGGACATGAAGGTGGTTTGGGCAGCTAAAATGACGTGCAGAATTAAGATATTTCTTTGGTGTCTGAGAAGAGATCGTCTGTGCTTTAAAGCATGGAGGGGAGGTTGTTCGACTTGATGAACATGCAACGTGACAGGTGCGATAAGCATATTGGGGATGTGGACCATTTATTCTTCAAGTGCTCGACGTTTGTACAAGTCTGGAGGGAGGTTGGAGCCCCTTAGGTGGGGTCTGGAGGGGTTGTCGAGTTCTAGAGGTTGGTTTGAGCGATGGGCAGCAACTCTACGGATGTTCCGTTCCAAGCCATTCGCGGCACTATTGGTCATCTGGGTTAGGCGGAATAACCCGGTTTTCAACAACCAGTGGTTCTACTCGGAAAATGTCGTTTTTCTTTGTAATGCGCTTTATAATTTTTGGGTATCAAGGCAATGTACTTTAAGCTTTTTTCTTTTAATGAAGTTGATCTTGTGGGGACTCCCAGCTCGAGAGATCACCCTCTTTTCCATCAAAAAGGGATGTTGGGTGGTCAAACTCTCACCTGGGATTACTTTGCAGTTTTTGCAACACAACCGATCTCTTCTCTTCAAAGCAAAGTAATCTATATGTGTTCTAGTCGAACCACTCTTATAAGTAATTAAATGCTCTACATTCTTCTTGAAGGGAGTGTTTGCTATGAAAAGATCATAAGCCGTTACAAAATCTAGAATGATTTTTCCCTCTTCATTTCTATCCTCGAAGCAATGTCCTCCATGAACACCAGAGTACCCTGAAGCATCCTTTCCCACATGTCCATTAAAATCTCCACCAAGGCAAATCATCTCTCTTTAAGGGATTCCTTGCATAATCTTATCCAAAACCTCCCAAAAAGTTGGTTTAATCCTTTCATCTAAACCAATTTGCAGTGCATAAACTGAGATGATATTCAGACTTTCTTCTTCGATCACCACTTTTGGCAAAATAATCTGATTCCTGAATCTCAGCACCTCAATTACACAATCTTTCAAATCCTTATGGACAGCCACTCCAACAATATTTCTATCCATATCTTTACCTGAATACCAAAGTATAAAGCATGTCTTCTCGATCTCTCTTGCCTTCACTCCAACCCATTTTGTCTCTTGGAGACATAGTATCTGAATCTTCCTTCTTTCCATCATATCGACTATCTCCATCGATTTAGCATTCAAAGTGCCAATATTCCAACTACATATCCGCAACTTCCTTTGCAGCCTCTTTTGGACTAGCTTCTTTACCTGCGTGTGTCCATCATGCGAGAATCCTTGCACATTTTGGACTACATCTGAGCAGCAATGCAGCAGAACTAGCTTATTTACTCCCATGTGTTCCTCATGTGAGAACCCTTGCAAATTTTAAACTACATCCAGGAAGCGATGTAGCGACCCTTGCTAAGTATTGCATTCGAGCAATGCAACGCGTCGCTAGTAGGGAACACCCCAAAGAAATTTAAATGTTTGTCTAAATCCATGTTAAAAATATCCGAACTGTTTTAAGACAAATTCATAAATAGTGTTTTTAAAAAGAACATTATTTAGGAATTTATCTCTTGCGATGGTTGTCGGCTACCTAACGTGCAACCTTTCTCAATGTACTCGGGCCTGGGAGTGGTCGTGGCCGAGTTATTATAGTGCATAAAAATGAATGAAATTATTATGGATGGGGTAATCTTGAATAAAAATTGTGGTGGAAATGATCTGTTAGTATTCGAGATCCTAGGAGGGGGATTTATGGATGTTAAACTCATCCTCAAGTTTCAAAAAAATCAAAAGCATCAATTGGTCGCAATCAAGGTTTTAGAAGAAAAATAAAGATGAGGATGAAGGCAGTTTCATGAAAGCAAGATTAGGCTTATGCCTTGAGGCGATCGAGGCATAAGCCTCATCTTCTATAAAGGGTAATTAAACTAAAAAATTATGTGTACATAAAGGGATATAATATATGAAAAACACGATGCATTTCCATACCTTTTCGATCTATTAATAAATCGTAGGTCCTAACTCTTTGCGTTGGTCATTCCTAAATTATAAGAGGCTTGAATCAAAAGTTTACGAATTCACGATTCTATCATATATTTCTAGCATTACAACAATGATTCAAGTTGTATGTATAACTGCATGTTAACTATATATTTAGAAGATTAAGTAATTTCATTGACAAACTAATGATGTTTGGATAAGTAGATCTTGAACAAAGTTTGTAGTTTATAAAATTGCTACCAAAGAGGCATTTGTATATTCAAGATGCAAGAAACTCATTTGGAAAATATTTGAAAATAGAATGTGAAAAGGTAAGGATGTTCTTTAAGGAGTACAATAATTTACAAGAAAGGCATAAAATAATTTAAGTCATACCATACATTTTTTTCATATAATCAAAAATGATCATCGATTAAAAAAATGACTTTTTCCATTTTGCTTAATAGTCGAAATTCTTCCTAAATTCCTTAAATATATACCAAAGAAGACAGAAGCACAATTTCTTGTTTAAAAAATATTTTCTAACTATCAGTTATCCTACGCAATGCCTCGATTCTAACACAGGGCCTCACTACCTCAGTATGAAAGCTTTACACCCCCACTAATGCATTTCGAGGCTACAAAGCAATTTTTCTCCACAACTGCTTGAGGAAAGTTAGTTAAAACTAAATTGTAAATGAAACTCGATCATATCTAAAAATGTTGTATTATGCCCATTGCAACTTGGTTTATGAGATATAATCAAGAAAATAAGGCGATGGGAAGAGAAGGATGTGAAATGATAGGTAAATTGTTGGAGAGGTGAGAGGAGTAGCCTGCAACAAAGGTTAAAGGGTGGAAGACAAAAGTTTGGTCACTGGAGTTAGAAGAATGAGCAATAATAGTAGGTAGCAAAAAAATCAGAGAATAGGAATTTTACAAAACAAATTAGGAGCTTTAAAAGAAGCATACAATCAACCCTCTACAACAGTCTGGACGTAAATTGGTCTAGTTCAATAGTTGGGTCTTTTCAACCCTTCCCCACGTCATGGGAAACCTTCAGTATTTCCAAAAAACGTTTATGCATATAAAATCAAAGGGTGATAACAAATACCCGCACTAAATTTTGAGCGTCTCTTCCTTGTCGTTCTTTAGAAACAGCCTGTTAGAGCATCAAACAATGTCAATTATCAGAAAATAGTACATGGCTGCTAGAGTTGTCAAGTGAAAATTAGAACTAATCAACAAAACTTTTCTCTAGGATGATTCCGTACTCAGTAAATTAATGTCATTTTACGGGTTTACATTAGAGAAATTTAATAAAGGAAAGATTAGGAAGACAGCATGATTTAAATAAGTTTAAACATCAATCATCAAGAATGATAGGTTACATTCTATCGTAATTGAAAAATCTCCAAACTTAAACAGTAAGACTATTATTTTGACACAGAACACAAGTACAACTATTTTTTGTTAGGAAAACTTCCATCACAACTAAAATAAATCCCTTTTCACTTTATCTGGGTCAGCCATGACAGTTTGCTGCCTCAAAATCTATCATAGGTTGTGTAGAAGTTTATTTATATTCTTGTATCTTTTATCTATTTATCTTTTCATTTGTCTGCCTTATGTAATTTGCCCATAGGCCTCTCTCTATATAAGAGAGTCTAGGGCTCAAGGAATAAACACGATGCTTATTTTTCCCAACATGGTATCAGAGCGGCGGTCCTAGACCGGAGCTCTCGTACCGAACCCTAAACCTAGCCTCCACCATCAAGCCTCCGCACGCCGCCCACCATCGATGCGCCGCCTCTCCGCGCGTGCACTTGACGCGCCGCCTCCCTTGCGGCTACCTCCACACACGCAGCCCCTTCGCGTGCTCCCTGCCCTCACGCGCCGCCTCCACGCGTGTGGCAGTGCGGCTGAGCCCAAGCACCGTCTTCCCGTGCGCCAACCGTACGTGCTCCTTCTGCACGTGTGCCGCCGGCTGTCCCTAGGGTTTCACCGTCCCTAGGGTTCAGTTGTCATCTTCATAAGCGGCTCTCCGTTCGCCTCCAGGTTGATGGGTTTGGTTGCATAGAGGTCTACACGTGCAACTAAACCTAGTCATGTCGGTGTAGACCAAGTCTTATCTTGTCTACAACCCTAGTTTTCTCCAGTCGGAATGTCAGAAAGCAAGATCAAGATCCCCACTACATGCGCCTTCAAAGGTCCTGCACCTATTGTGAAGATGGATGGATCCAACTATGAGTTATGGGCCATGAAGTTCATGAGCCTAATGAAGTCGATGGGTAAGAAACATATTCTTACCAAGGATGAGCCAGAGGAGAAAACAGGGAAATATGCCTCATGGGAGGCTGATGACGCATATGCTCAGGTCTGGTTATCTGGTACCCTAATCCCAGACATTGCTAATGATGTCTTGCATCAACCTACTGCCAAAGCCATGTGGGACATTCTTGCCGCCACGTATTCACAAGCCAAGAATGAGACAAAGATCCTACAGCTCCAGCATGGCATCTTCACGATAAAGCAGAATGGTCGACCCCTGCATGCTCATTATACTGCATTGAGGGGAATGTTTGAGAGGCTTCACATCATCATGCCTCTCACAGCCACTCCAGAACAATTGAAGACATATCGGAACGCGACGATGGTGGGAGTCTTTCTAGCCTCTCTTGATTCACAGTATGAGGCGGCTTCTTCTCAGATTCTAGCAGATGCTACCATTCCTCCAATGGAGGAGGCCTTTCGGCGATTGAGCAGAATCAATATCTCAAGCTCTACTACTATGCCAAATTCCTCTGCTATGGCAGCCTCTAGAGGAAGAGGTAATTCATCTCATTTCCGTGGACGAGGACCACGTGGTAGGGTTGGTCGTGGTCGTGGATTACAGTGCACCAACTGTCATCGGATTGGTCATACGGAAGACACATGCTATTCTAAGCATGGTTTCCCAGCATCTGCCCGTGCAGCAGAATAGATACAGCATCAGGGTGCTCCTCCAGCTTCGGATTCACGATATGATGACCTAGTGTCTCGTCTACGTGATATCATGCCACTAGCCAGTACTCCATCAGTCCCAGAGAGCGGCTTGAACGTTGCTGCTACTGCAGAAGCTAGTTCCTCAGGTAGTGCTCATACTTCTACTTTCTACCAGGGGTCATATACCTCAGAATGGATTGTAGATTCATGTGCCACACATCATTTATGTGGAGATAGACACCAACTCACATCATACAGGAAAGTTTCCCCAGGAAGGACCGTCATCATAGCATATGGGACTCATTCTCCCATTACAGGACAGGGACAGATTGCCTTAACACCTTCCATGCAATTGCAGAATGTGCTTCATGCTCCTAATTTCTCAATGAACTTACTGTCGATTAGCCAGATTACTAAGGATCTATATTGTCGAGCGATATTTGACCCATCATCTCTTGTGTTTCAGGACATTCTCACGGGCAACGTGATTGTACATGGCCGTGAGCATGGCGGTCGACTGGTCCATACACCTTACGCTGGAGCTTCATCCCATTCCACTGGACCTGTCTCTCCTTATTTATGGTATCTGCGCTTTGGTCATCTTCCGTTTCAGAAACTGCGTCAAGTCCTTCCTCAGATCTCACCCCGCTCGTCGTTCGATTGTGAAGCTTGTCAGTTACGGAAGCATCATCGGTCTGTCTTCCCTAGTCGTCAGAGTCGGAGCAGTAGCTCTCGTTTTGAGTTTTTTTCATATTGAGATTTGGGGTCCAAGTCGTGTTCCAGATCATCAGGGACACAGATTCTACTTAGTTGCTGTGGATGATTTCAATCGTTTGTCTTGGATTTTTCTATTAAAGAATAAATCTGAAGCGGGCATCACTATTATGAATTTTATTAATGAAGTGCAGAATGTGTTTTCTGTTTCTATCAAGATTGTAAGAACTGATAATGCCCTTGAATTATGTACTCGAACATTATCTCAGTTTCTTTCATTCCATGGCATTCTTCATCAAACGTCTTGTGCCTACACATCCCAACAGAATGGTGTTGCAGAAAGAAAACACCGTCACCTCCTTGATGTCGCTCGCACGCTTCTTGTCCAGAGTTGTGCTTTACACTCATTCTGGGGCGATGCGATTCTTACTGCATGTTATCTCATTAATCGCATGCCCTTGTCTGTGTTGGGGGAGAAGATACCTTTCTCTCTCATTTTTCCTGACAAGGAATTGTTTTCCCTAACTCCACATGTCTTTGGGTCTGTGACATTCGTTCACAAGTTATCTCCAGGGGTTGATAAGCTCTCTCCTAGGGCTGTCAAATGTGTTTTTGTTGGGTATTCGAGAACTCAAAAGGGGTATCGGTGACATGATCCGTTGCATCGAAAATACTATGTCAGTGCGGATGTCACGTTTTTTGAGTCTGTCATGTTTTTCTCTCCTACTGGTGACAGGTTGGTGCCATCAGAAATAAGTAATGAAATATATATATTCCTCCTCCACCCTTGTATGCGCCACAACAAGCCCCTTCATCTTCACTACCGCCATCCCCATCACCACCACTATCTCCACCACCACCACCACCTCTACCACCTCCCACATCTTTGGTTCCTCCTCTACCATGCCACTACAGTCGACGGCCAGCCCCTGCTCATGATCATAATCAATCATCAAACATGCCCCAGGTTTGTTCTGCTAACATTATTTCTAATGATGGGACTGACGACATATCTCAGCAGGAACTGGCAGGGGATAACACGGATGTTGGTACAACTGATGCAGACCTTGATTTGCCTATTGCACTGAGGAAGCAGAAGAGGTCATGTGCGTCCTATCCGATTGCTTCTCATGTTACCTTTGAGCGTCTGGCAGGAGATTTCCGGAGATTTGTAAGTGCTTTATCTGCTGTGAATATTCCAATGACTCACCAAGAAGCATTAGCTGATAGTAAATGGCGACTGGCTATGGAGGAGGAGATGGCTGCCCTTCAGTCGAGAGGTACTTGGAGTCTTGTTCCAGCTCCTACCGGGGCATCTATTGTGAGTTGCAAGTGGGTGTTTACGGTGAAGCATAATGCCGATGGCAGTATTGATAGGTACAAGACTCGACTGGTTGCTCGGGGCTTTACTCAGACGTATGGGGTAGATTATCTTGACACGTTTTCTCCCGTTGCTCGACACTCTACTTTACGGATTCTTTTATCTGTTGTTGTGATTCGAGATTGGCTCATGTTTCAACTGGATGTTAAAAATGCATTTTTATATGGTGATCTTCAGGAAGAAGTTTACATGCAGTAGCCACCTGGGTTTACTGCTGAGGGGGAGTGTGGACACGTATGCAGGCTTCATAAGGCGATCTATGGTCTAAAACAGAGCCCAAGAGCTTGGTTCCAGAAGCTCTCAGATTTGGTTGAGAAGCAAGGGTTCAAAAGGTCAAATGCAGACCATTCGCTTTTTGTACAAAAGACATCCAGAGGTATGACTGTCATTATGGTGTATATTGACGATATACTAATTACAGGAGATGATATGCAGGGAATAAAATTAGCAAAAGAATTCTTGGGTCGTGAATTGGTTACCAAGGATCTAGGATATACTGAGATATTTCCTTGGATTGGAGTTTGCTAGAAATGAAGGAGGACTCGTGATGACTCAGAGGAAATATGTCACTGACTCGCTAAGTGACACAGGAATGCTTGGATGTCGACCTGCTTCTACTCCAATGGATCCAAGCATGAAGATGCATGATGACGACACTGAGGAGGTTGATAAAAGAAGGTACAGAGAACTGATAGAGAGGCTCCTTTATGTTACCATTACTAGACCATATATTACATTTGCAGTAAATAAAGTGAGCCAGTTCATGGAACAACCTCACCAGGTACACATATACGCCATACATATGATACTAAGGTATCTTAAGTCATCTCTAGGCGCAGGTTTGATTTTAAGAAGAAGGGCACTATAACTATTTCAGCATGTGCAGATGCAGACTATGCGGGATGCCTAAAAAATAGATAATCTACACCAGGCTTTGCTATATTCATTAGGGAGTCGCTTGTTTCTTGGAGGAGCAAGAAGCAAACAGTAGTTGCAAGATCCAATGCTGAATCAGAGTATAGAGCTATAGCCCAAGCATGTGCAGAAGTGATGTGGGTTCGCGCAGTTCTGACAGATCTACATATAGATGTTCCGCTTCTCATATCACTAGAATGTGACAATCATGCTGCATTATTCATTGCCAACAACCTTGCTTTTTACGAGAGAACGAAGCACATTGAGGTGGATTGCCATTTTTTTTTGAAACCAAAGCTCTTCGGGGGATACACGTCTTGGTGCTCGCCCCAAATTTTTATTAAAAAGGCGGAAAAGGAAAAGATAAAGAGAGTTACAGACGCAAAGGATCGAGCGGATCCCGCAGGACACCCAAAATGAAAAACGCACTACAGTAACGACCAATCAGCGGAAAGCAACGTCATGTGCACCAGAATATTCTCCTTGTAAAACCTTTGTCCCCTGAAAATCTTCGAGTTTCGCCCAATCCACATCGCCCAAATGCACGCGAAAGGGCGAAGGAGCTCCCCCCTCGCCCTATCTTTATTTGATCGCATTGAGTCCCAGAACGACGAAGCTGAAGAGGCGTTAATCCATGGAGTTTGAGCCTCCGCCCAAATGACAGCAGTGTTCGGGCACTGGAAGAACAGGTGCTCCGTAGTCTCCACACTGCCACCACACAGCGCACAGTCCGTGGAGTCGAATCCCGCGAAAAACCTTGCACATCTATCACGAGTCAACACCCTCCCGCGTCTCAACAACCACAGGAAGAACACTACCCTCTCCGGGAGCTTGAGACGCCACATCAAACTAAAGTCCTTGCACCTGAGGTCCTACTGCGAAGTCGGCTGCTGCGAAATGGCCATGAACGCCTGCCTTGTAGAGAAGATGCCATCGCGTCAAACCCAGTGATCCCGACCACCCGAGGGCGTAGGCGCATCCCTAAGTAACTGAAGGAGAGCCAAGAGGTCTTCAAACCGCTCATCCGAGAGGTTGCTAGCAAAATAAGGGAACCACTCATTCCCACTCCTTGAGGAGGCCACCGTCGCACGAGAATCCCTTGCCAGAGCACAAAGGCGCACGAAAGTATCACCGAGAGGGCTCATCCCCGCCCATCTGTCGCGCCAGAACAGGAAGGAGTTACCATCCCCAAGCATAGGTTTAAAGAGATGTGAATAGCGCCGAGCAGCAGATATGATCCCCCGCCAGAAGGGGGTTCCAGAACGTCGATTATCCACGTCCCGCACCATCTCCACCCCGAGGGACAACACATCCCGCAACATGGAGGGAAAGAAGCTGTTGGCACTGCCCCAAAGCCTGTTGACCCACTTGAGAAGCAACGCATCATTAACCAGATCAAGCCGTCGTATGCCAAGACCACCATCGCCCTTTCTCTTGGCCACCTCCTCCCAGGCCACCAGATGAGGACCCCGCGAAGAGGGCCCCCTTCTCCCCCAAAGGAAGCTCCGCATCAGGCCCTCGAGGCGCCTCCTAATCCCCACTGGGATAATCCAGTTTGAAAGGAAGTAGATAGGAATAGAAGCAAGGACCGACCTAACAAGAACGAGCCGACCTCCCCGAGAGAGCATTGCCGCGCTCCACCCAGCGAGCCTCCTTTCCGCCTTGTCCATCACCTTGTGCCAATCACGAAGTCTCGACCTCCTCGCCCCAGAGGCAACCCTAAATAGTCAATTGGAAGTGAGGAGGGAGGAGTTCCCAGTAACATCCCACATGCCGCCGCCGAGCCCGCATCCCATGCAAAAGGAATCACTTTGGATTTGGATTGATTAATTAGGAGATCCGAGAGCTCACTAAAGATTTTCAACGTCACCGCCATCCCTCTGACCTCCTTCATGCCTCCCTCGATGAACACAATAGTGTCATCCGCATATTGAAGGGTTGGGACGTTCCGGTAGCCGCACGAGAAACCCATGGAGAGGCCGCGCGTAACCACCCTAGCCGCCATCCTTGGCAAGACGTCCGCCGCAATAACAAATAGCATGGGTGCCAAGGGGCATCCCTGCCGCACGCCCCTTCTTGGCTGAAACCGATCGCCAACGACACGGCCATTCAACATAATAGAGAAAGAAGCAGTAATAATGCATCTGCGCATCCACGAAATCCAAATATTTGGAAACCCACGAGCCCGCAGCACCCTCCAAAGGAATTTCCAATCCAACGAGTCGTAAGCCTTTGCGAAGTCCACCTTCAAAAGGACCCCTTGTTTCCCCCTCACCCAGCTCTCCACCATCTCAGAAGCAAGAGCCGTAACATCGGAGATTTGGTGACCCCGGATGAAAGCAACCTGAGAGGGCTCGATTAAGTCTTTAAGCAACGGCGCTAGCCTCCGCGCCAGAACCTTTGCCACGATCAAGTATAAAGCATTGGAAATCGCAATCGGCCGAAAGTCTTCAATAGCGCGCGGAGAGGAGGTCTTAGGCACCAACACAGTGAGAGCCCTATTGACCTTGTCGAATCCCGCGTTTCCAACGCAAAATTCCGAGACCACCTCCCAGACGTCCTTCCCCACCACCTCCCAGAAATCCTTGTAGAACGCAATTGGGAAACCATCCGGACCTGGCGAGGCGTCACTGTTGAGATCCCAAACAACACTCTTGACCTCTTCCATAGAGACCTCCTTAATCAGCTCCGCACAAAGCATGGGCGAGAGTTGCGGGGTATCCTCCCCCGACCAGAACCAACGAAGGGGCGCACGAACAGAAGTGAACTCCCTGAAGTACGCGGCCACCTCACCCCCCAAAGCCTCCTCACCCACAATCTCCCTACCCCCGAAGGAGATGGAATGAATCAAGTTCGACCGCCTCCTGTTAGAGGCCACCCTATGAAAGTAGGACGAGTTAGCGTCCCCTCCTTAATCCACTTGACCTTAGCCCTCTGACGCCACTCCGCCACCCTCATTCTTTCTTCCCTTTCCACCGCGGCAACGTCGCAGACCAGGAGGACATCTCCTCAGTGCAGAGGTCCCTGCCCCCCTCCAAAGCATCCATTGCCGCAACGATCTCCTCAGCATCCTTCCTGGCTGACGCCCTAGCCTCCCACGACCTTTTTTTGAACAAAGCCAGAGCACTCCTCAGACGAGCTAACTTCTTTCCAAACCTAACCACCACCGACCGACCTTCGCACTCCTCCTTCCAACTAGCAGCCATCACCTCTCGGAAGTTATCCTCGAGCAGCCAGCACCTCTCATATCTAAAGAACCCTGCCGCCGGAAGCGACACGTCGGAGTACCAGATGAGGGGAGTATGATTCGAGAAAGAGCGCGGCCTAGAGAGAACATTCGCCAGGGGAAACAACGTCATAAAAGCCTGCGACGCGAAGAACCTGTCAATGCACGACTTAGAGGACGAACTCCTCCAAGTGAACGTAACGTCCGAAGCAGGAAGATCTTCCAAAGCCAAACAATTGACGAAATCCGCAAAATCAGCTAATCCCGGATCTGAGCCCCCCCTGGACCGGGGTCTATCGGAAGGTCGCAAGGTAACATTGAAATCTCCCCCTATCAGCCAAGGCGAATTCGGGTGATCCTGACTGACCTGCCAAAGCTCGTCCCAAAGCTCCTTTCTCCTAACAGCACAACAAGAGTCGTACGCGCAAGAGAAAATGATTGTTTCAGAATCCGCCTTCCTGAAAGCAAAACAGAGATAGAGTGGTTGCCCTTGACGACGGAAACAAAAGAGAACCCCGAAGACTTCCAAGCAACGCTCAATCCCCCTGCCTGCCCAAGTGCAGGCAAAGCCGAGAATTCATCCAGATCCCCCGCCGCAAAAGAGCGCCAAACATCCTCGTCGAAAATGGCCAACTTGGTTTCTTGCAGAAGAATCACGTCGCACCCCCACTCTTTGAATCTGCTACCTAACACCCTTCTCTTATCCGCATCTCCCACGCTCCTCACATTCCAAGTTAAAACTTTCATTTGGAAACATTTTTGAAGCCCCATGAAGGTACCACCCCGGCCGCCTCCGCCACCGCTTCTTCGAAGGTAAGGCAAGAGCGATGATCCCTGGACATCGAACGAGAGGTGCACCTTCTTCTGTATCGCTTGGAAGATCTCCTCGTTGACTCTCCATCATCCCCAGCAGCATCGGGTCCCCCCGCAGCAACGGCCCCAGCCCCATCGGAAAAATCACCCTGCGAAGACGCTCCGCCGCGAGGAGAAGAAGGTTATGCCCGCAGATCTGCTTGTAAACTTGCCAAGCCCGAAGAGAGGGCGGACATCTGAGATGACGTAAAGACCAACGTGCCCGGGTCCGCCGCAGATACAAGATAACCCGGTTCAGCCCCCGCCCGACCCGCTTCATAAACCTCAGTCGGGTCAAGTTCGACTACCCGACAGACCGAATCGCGGGGAGATCCGACTGAAGGACCGGCCTTGAAACCAAGAAAACCAAACCCGGGAGATACTACCCGGAAGGCGGAGCCTGGCGAATCAACCGAGAAGGCCAAATCCCCTCCGATATGCGTGCACCTACCCGCCACTCCTGACATCGCCACGTCACTCCTGACATCGCCAAGGGTGGCTACCATGCACCGACTCCATGCGAGAGGATGGGCATCACGTACGAGAACGGGTGATGGCCTTACGAAAACATCATAGCACGACGCGTCCCCCAAAGTGAAACCCAAGTGCGGCGAGACCCCCGAGGCAGAACCAAACTGCGGAAGCTTCTCCTCGGAAAGTGAAACGACCCTCATACCGGCATCCCCCCTTGAGCAAGCCGGTCCGGCTTAGGGGGCGGCGGTGGTGGCTCCACCACCGACAACTCGATCCTGCAGTAGAACCTTCCCAGATTTAACTCTTCAAAGAAAACCTGACCCGCCGCCTGATCGAGGAAGGCCTTGTTGCACTCCATGAGAACCTTCGTGGAGGAGGGATCGGCCCCCGGCGATAAGCCGTCGTTAGTGACGGCCAACACTTCACCCCACCTCCTCAGAGGGCGCCGAAGACAATGGACGGACCTCGACAGGAAAGGAACACCTCTGACCTCAGCAACGCAGACCTCCAGCTCCGAACACGCTCCATCCGCAAAGCGCAAATCCCTCCAAACGATGCCTCCCTGAGGTCCAACACGCAGCAAACGAAGACGCTGATCCTTTGATAAACCCCTAACGCAGCACCTTTTCGACCCCAGTAAGAACACGTCTCCTGAGAACTGCCTCCCCAAGAGCTCCACGAGAACGTTGCTCACCGCCTCAACCGACATCCAATGAGTCAGGAAAACCCCTACGATCACCCTTCCATCCCGCGGGCCACGAGCATGAACATCTCCCCCCTCCGAAGAACTTGCACCCCCCGCAACAAGAACCCCCATCTTCGTCGAACCCCCACTTGCAAGCTGCTTCCTCGACTTCGAAGAGGCCGCGGCCCCCGCAACGAGACTCCCCACCTTCTTCGACCCTGCCTGAAAGGCAGTCCAACCCCCCGCAGCTCCCCTCCACCACTGTAGGTAAGCCAGCCCCCCCCTGCGACAACCTGCGCGAAAGACCGGCTTGCAATGACGGAAGTATCCACTTCAACTCGAGGACCCCCTGAATGTACCGGGGGCCTTCCGAGAGAGAACCGATTGGCATCCCCCCTCGATCTTGCTCCACACCCCGCTTGCTTGTGACCCAACCCCCCGTAAGCATAGCAACGAGGTCTTGCAACACAGACTGAAGCCAGATGGCCCCTAACGCTGCACCGCCAGCAAACGCGCCCCGGCTTCTTGCGAGAAACCACCACCCATCCTTCACCTTCTGTCAACGCGGACTCCCCTTCTGCAGCAACGAACTGTGGGCTTACGTTGCGAGAGCCCGACGCGTAGTCCTTCTCTGTAGTCCTTCTCCGTAGTGCGTAGTCCTTCTCCGTAGCGAGATCGTCATTCCTCGATCGAAAGAGAATCCCTCCAGTTGAGGTCTCCGAAGTCCCCCCTCCAGTTGTAAAAACCTAATGTCATGCAACGAAATTGCCATTATATTCGTGATATGATCCAGAAGGGCTTCATCTCTACTACACATGTCAGCTCAGGAGACCAAACGGCAGACATCCTTACTAAAGCATTGCTTCGGGGTCTCTTTCAAAAGTGTTTGTCCAAGATGAGCATGATTGATATCTATGCTTCATCTTGAGGGGGAGTGTAGAAGTTTATTTATATTCTTGTATCTTTTATCTATTTACCTTTTCGTTTGTCTACCTTATGTAATTTTCCCATAGGCCTCTCCCTATATAAGAGAGTCTAGGGCTCAAGGAATAATCACGATGCTTAATTTTTCCAACAGGTTGCAACCAAGCTAAGATGCAAATGAGTAAGATCATGCAGATTCCTCTGAAGACTTCTTCAGTCTTCCTCAATCCTCTTGTAAGGCCTATTGACAACTTCTCATGCCTTCAACTCGCGAATATAATAAAGATATGAAACACATATACAGAATTGTCATTTCAATAACATGTGATTTGCATCCTTTTTTTAAGTCCCGAAGAATGAGCATCCATCACAAGATGTCATTCACGAAATTTTGTCAAAAACAAATGAAAACAAAACAAAGTGGGGTTCAAATGGAACAGAGGGAATGCAGGAGTTCATGCAAAAGTTGGATTTTATGAAGGTATGTGACACTAGATTAAAGCTTTCTCTAGCATGGCCTCAAATTTCAACAAAATTCAGTCGAATTTCTGTCGAATATCGATATCCAGTCGAAATCGAAATTCGACCGAAATGACCGAAATATGGGAGTCCTAGTACAAAAAAAGACCGAAATGACCGAAATTCCGGTCGAAATTCCACCGGAATTCCATCGAAATTCTGTTTTGGTCAATACCGAAATGGTAACCGAAACCGACATTTAGGGCCTTGTTCTCTAGTGTGGATGATGAGGTCTCGCAACAGTGTCCTCAGTACTCGTGAACGGACATGTGGAGTGGTTATGTGTGCAACTCGAAATGGATGCAAGGCAAGGCAGGGTGCCATTTTGCACCAATTTTATCAAGGTTGCAGCGGATCTGTTAACTTCGTCTGCGTCTCAAGCATACAGCAGGGTCATGTTCTCCAATATCTCTGGATAATAGTTTGATTCTTTGCAGGTTTCACTGTCCCAGCATGCAAATGACACCATTGGCTTCTAATAAGGGTCAGATTGTCATGCAAGGCAGGTTGGGGCAGTGATAGAGATCTTCATGGAAGTGTCATGCATGAAGTCAAAGCAGTAGGACATGGGAATTTTGGTGTGTGCAAACACATTTTGTCTACTGCACGATGGCAGTTCCTAATGATTTGCTTGGGTTTACCATTGGTAAGACCATCTTCTAGGACAGGTGGACTACTGCTTGGTGGTGGAGAAGATGGAGAAAAGGCTCAAGGGCTGGAGGTCGAAGTTGCAGTTTAAGGAAAGTCTTACGATATTGCTAGGTTTAATGCTCTCAACGTGGCATTCACTTTACATTTCATGTTCAAAATGTCTATGAAAACGAAGCAGATTGATGGGATCTGTATAAAGGTTCCCAAGGAAAGGAACTGAAAGGAACTGAGGAAATGGATCGGGGCACCTGCTCAGTCAAGTGGCCGGAGGGGTAATCCCCTTACAAAGTGTATGAAAGAGTAATGATGTACACTTGCAAAGTGAACTTTATAGCCAGGTGGTGACCCCCCGTAAGGGGGGCTCACCCGTTTCTTTCTCAAAAAAAAGTGAACTTTATAGTTGGTAAAACTTGAGAGGGAGAAGCAAGTCGTATGGTTAGATCCTGGAGGCCGGTTATGGGAATCCTGGATAATAAAGTTGCATATTGTGGGGTGGCTCTTGATAAGGTGACCAGAAATAAAGAGATTTTCAAGTTTTCGTTGGAGAACTAGTCAGGGAAGGAATGCTTGCAGAGATCTTTCTAGGTTGGGTGGTAATTGCAAAGAACAGGTGGTGGCGGTGGCAGTGGCGGTGGCGGTGGTGCTGCTTGGGCTGGTGGTTGATGGCGGCGATGGCGGCGGTGCTGGCGGTGGCAGTGGCGATGGTGCTGGTGCTGATGGTGGTGGTGGTGGTGGTGGTGGTGGTGCAGTGCTGGGATGGGGTTTAGTTACCCAGGTTCATTACACCACTCTTTGATGAAAGGATGGTTGAATTACCCGGGTTCATGTCACGAGTGTGACGACAGTCCACCTCTATGGGCCCGTTCGGTTCGGGAATAAGCAGGAATAAGGATGGAGAACAAGGAGAATAAGGGTCTATTCTTTGTTCGGCTGGAGGATAGGAGTACGGAGAATAAGGTGAAATAAAGGTAGGTAAGGTGGGATAAAGATAGGAATAAGAGTGAAATAAGATCGAATAATGGGGAATAGTCGTACCATTGGGAACCGTGTCGGGAGGAGAATTGGTCCCTTATTCCAGGGCTTATTCTCCAACCAAACAGGGCATATGTGTTTGGTCCTCTCATGAAAAGCTGAGTTGTTGGCAATGAAAAGAGCAGCCCGATTGTCACATTGGAGGAACATGGGAAAAGGCACCTCTATAGTCAGGTCAGTAAGAACAGATCTGACCCACATCATCTCCGTGCTAGCCTGCGTCATGGCCTTGTATTCTTACTCAGCACTCAATCTGGCAACCACGCTCTGCTTATTGCTCTTCCAAGAAACCAGAGAATTCCTTATGAACACAACAAAGCCTGAAGTAGACTTCCTATCATTTGGACACCCAACATAATCTGCATCTGCACATGTTGTAACTAGATGATATGTATCTCTGCTGAACAAAAGTCTCGTACCTGGTGAAGTCTTCAGATACCTCAAAATCATATGGACTGCATCCATATGTGCCTGTCTAGGCTGCTCCATAAACTGACTCACTTTACTCACGGCAAAGGATATGTCGGGCCTGGAAATAGTCACATATAGTAGACTGCCAACAAGCTCCATGTACCTCCTCTTGTCGACCTCCTCAATGTCATAATCATATAGCTTCATGCTTGGGTCAATAGGAGTAGTGGCAGGTCTGCAATATGCCATGCATGTCTCTGAAAGAAGGCATGCAACATACTTCCTCTTAGTCAATCACAAGACCCCGTTGGTTCCTAGCAAACTACAGTCCAAGGAAGTAACGTAAATTTTTTTTTGAAGTCTAATACTTCGGGGGAGACACGACGTGGTGTTCGCCCCTTCTTCTTTATTAAAAAGATGGAAAGCGAAAAAAGGAAGATACAAGTGGAGAAACAAGAGAAAAGAGACCGGTCCAAGAAGACCCCACCCAACCGAGCAAGAAAGAGTTACATCAACGACCAATCGACCGTTAGACGGGCCGAGTGAGACAAGACATTTTCTTTGTAAAATCTCTGGCCCCTAAAAATTGTTGCGTTACGCCCCAGCCAAATCGCCCAAATGCACGCGAAGAGCCTCAAGAAGTCCCTGCGCTCCCTATCCTTGTTTGACAGGACAGACTCCCAGAAAGCGACCGAGTCAGCAGTATTGATCCAAGACAGACTCGCTTCCTCCCAAACACCTTCAGTGATAGTGCAGGAGAAGAAGAGGTGATTTAAGGATTCCACGTCGTTGCCGCATAAAGCACAGTCCACCGAAGCCAAGCCACCAATCAGCCTAGCACAACGATCCCTCGTTAAAATCCTCCCCCCTGCGAAAGAGCCAGAGGAAAATAGCCACCCTCTCCGGGAGCTTCAATTTCCATAAAAAGTTGCAGTCGCGGCACAAGGAGTCCGACCTCAACTGAGGGTGATGGGAAATCGCCATGAAAGACTTCCTCGTCGAGAATGGGCCCTCCCGCCAAGCCCAGTGATCTCTCCCTCTCGTGGGTCTGGGCGCATTCTTAATAGCATCCAGAAGAGCAAGAAACTCCTCGAACCTTTGATCAGAGAGGCTGCCAAGGAGGATCGGAAGCCAGCCATCCCCCGACCAACACGAAGCCACAGAAACGCGATCATCGGCCGCCAAAGCAAATAGCTGCGGGAACGACTCCCTTAAAGGAGTCCCACCAGCCCAATTGTCTGACCAGAAGCTGAAAGACCTTCCATCCCCGAGACCAGGAACAAAAAGATCAAAGTAGCATTGGCCCACCGCCATGACCCCGCGCCAAAAGGGGGTCCGAGAGCGAAGACCGCCAACCGCCCCCAGCATAACCCCACGTAAACCAAGAATCTCACGTAAAACGGTGGAGCATAAGTCATTACAATCACCCCATAATCTGTTCACCCATTTTAAGAGAAGGGCGTCATTGACACGGTCGAGCCGACGTATGCCAAGACCCCCTTCACACTTCCTCTTTGTCACATCCTCCCACCCCACAAGATGTGGCCCCCACGACGAAGGTCCCCTTCTCCCCCACAGAAAACTCCGCATCAACTTCTCAATACGCCGACGTACCCCCATCGGCAGCTGCCAATTGGAGAAATAGTAAACGGGGATAGATGAAAGTGCAGATTTGATGAGTATGAGGCGGCCACCCTCGAGAGCAAGGCCGAACTCCAACCGGAGAGCCGCATCTCCACCTTCTCGACCACCTTGGACCAGTCACGAAGCCAAGTCCTCCTCACCCCCAGGGGCATGCCCAAGTAGTCAATCGGAAGGACGGTAGGGGGCGAGCCCAAGACCAGACCACAATCAGACGCCTCCTCCACATCCAATCCAAAGGGGACCACCTTGGACTTGCTCGAGTTTATGAGCAAACCCGATAACTCGCTGAAAACCTCCAACATCGCGGCCATGCCCCTGACCTCCTCACGCCCCCCCTCAATGAACACGATCGTATCGTCGGCGTATTGAAGGAGCGGGATCACCCGGTCGCACGATCGTAACGTAAATTACCAAGGTTCTTGGTCACAAACTGTTGATCTAAGAATTCCTTGGCACTTTGAATACTCTACTCGTCATCCCATGTAACAATAATATCATCAACATAAACCAAGGCCCTAAATGTCGGTTTCGGTCACCATTTCGGTATCGACCAAAACCGAATTTCAGTGGAATTTCGGTGGAATTTCGACCGGAATTTCGGTCATTTTTTGTACTAGGACCCCCATATTTCGGTCATTTCGATCATTTCGGTCGAATTTCGATTTCGACTGGATATCGATATTCGACAGAAATTCGACCGAATTTCGTTGAAATTTGAGGCCATGACATAAACAAGGATGACAATAATACCTCACTGGGTCATGTGCACAAACAAATAGTGATTTGTATTCAAGCGCACAAACCCATGTTGCTCTATCAAGTCCGAGAGCTTCTGACACCAGGCTCTTGGACACTGCTTAAGGCCATAGATAGCCTTGTAAAGCATGCAAACATTCTGACACTCCCCCTCAATAGCAAACACAGATGGTTGCTGCATGTAGACATCCTCATGTAGATTACCATAGAGGAAGGCATTCTTCACATCAAACTGGTAAAGGAGCCAATCTCGTGTCACAATAACAGAAACTAGCATGCGCAGAGTAGAATGTCCGGCAACTGGAGAGAAATATCCTGATAATCCACCCCATAAATCTAGGTGAACCCACGTGCCACAAGTCTCGCCTTACAGCGATCTACATTGTCATTTGCACAGTGTTTCACAATGAACACACGTTTGCATCCCACAACGGATGCGTCAACAGGAGCAGAAACAAGACTTCAAGTACCATGTGATTGTAGCGTGGCCATCCCCTCCATGGCTAATCTTCATTGATTGTCCTGAAGAGCCTCTTGATATGTCTGTGGTATCTCCACGGCTTATAGTACTAAGGTAAACCTCCTGAAATCTTCTGACAGACGTACAAGGAAACCTGGGCTGCAAAAGGATAAGTAGCACACCTATGTTTCTGCTTGCGCAAAGCAATCGCCACATCAAGATCATTTGCCACGGGCACCAGCTCGTTCTGTATAAAATCTCGTTGCACAGACAACTCCGTAGTGCCATCAGTAAAAATAATGTGCTCATTACATACCTGAGGTGTGCTGGATAATGGGCAAGGCTTGTGAGCAGAGGGAACCGAGCGAGATCTGCGAGTAAAATCACATGGAAAAACTGAGTCACAGAACGAGGTGGAGCCATAGGAGCAGGTGTAGAGGCAGAAGTAGGTGGCGGCGATGGTGGTGGTGGTTGGGAAGGTGGTGGTAGAGCAGGAGTAGAGAGAGGTGGTGGCATAACGGTAGGAGGTAGAGGCATGTAGATCTCATCATCATAGTCAGACGTGTCAAGTTTGTCGCATGTAGGAGAAAAATACATGACAGACTCAGAGAAAGTAACGTCAGCACTGAAGTACTTCCTCTTGAGCATATCAAAGCAGAGATACCCCTTCTAGGTACGAGATTAACTAACAAAAATAAACTTGGCAGCTCTGGAAGAGAGCTTATCACGACCTAGAGAGACATCATGAACAAAAGCAACTGAATTGAACATACAAGGTGTAAGAGAGAAAAGATCCTTCTCAAGAAACGCAATCAAGAAAGGAATCTTCTCACCCAACACAGACGAAGGCATGCGGTTTACCAGATAGCAAGTCGTGAGAACAGCATCTCCCCAGTAGGTATAAGGAGCACGACTTTGTATCAACAATGTCCGGGTCACATCAAGTAAGTGACAGTGTTTGCGCTCAGCGACACCATTATGCTGGGATGTATAGACACATGAGGTCTGATGAACAATACCAAGAGATCTGAGAAAGTCAGAGAGATGTAAAGTGCAGAGCTCTAAAGCATTATCAGAATGAATATATTTGACATTGGCAAAAAAAATATTCATCTCATTAATAAAAGAGTTCATAACATATCCAGTCTCAGACTTATTTTTCAATAAAAAAATCCGGGAAAGTCTAGAAACATCAACAACAGCAACTAGATAAAAACGATGCCCCTAGTGATCAGGAACACGACTCGAACCCCAGATATCTAAGGAGCTCAAATAACGGAGAATTGTTCCGACTTTGACCGGATGGAAAGGAGGAACAGTAATGCTTCCCAAGCTGGCATGCCTCATACTAGAAGGCGGATCTCGTGAAAATCCGAGGGAGAACATAACATTTCTGCATTGGATGTTCACAGCCACATCCAATCACCATGCCCATGAGTCTGTCCTAAAATACAAGAGACGAAGGGTCAAAGATGGCACGAAAATGCAGGTCCTTAGTAATCTGAATAATGGAAAGTAAATTCATATGAAAGTCATGAGCATATAAAACATTCTGAAGATGCATAGACGGCGTCAAATGAAGGTGCCACAGATACGGTGAGTGAGACTGGTCCAGTAGGTAAAGTAGAAACGCCAACATGAGGAGGTTGGACCGATCTGTAGAGTTCTCGTTGTTCACAGCCACATCCAATCACCCTGCCCATGAGTATGTCCTAAAATACAAGAGATGAAGGGTCAAAGATGGCACGATAATGCAGGTCCTTAGTAATCTAAATAATGGAAAGTAAATTCATATGAAAGTCATGAGCATATAAAACATTCTGAAGATGCATAGACGGCGTCAAATGCACATCCCCTGCCTATAATGGGTCAATGGTGTCACCATTGGCAATGACAACCCATTTATCAAGTGGTATGGTCCTATAGGACCTCAGTTGTGTTATGTCTCCACAAAGATGATGGGAAGCACCTCACACTGTCGTATTTGCACCATTGCTACCAGTGAAAGCATAAGAGATACATGAGGAACTCAAAAGTCTCTGGTTGCAGCAGTGGTATTTGTAGTGGCGGTTCCGGCAACAGGAGTCATGACTTCTCGAATACGAAAGACAATCCAGGCGAGGATCGACCTGGGAAGCAAGAGTATCAGAAGGCTCAATCAGCTATGTCATGCGACCAGAGACAGGATATCCGTGCTTCTGATGGCATGTATCCTCCGCATGTCCCGATCAACGGCAAAAGGTGCAAGGGTCACGCGGACGCCCACCACCTCTGCCACGAGGGGTACATCCTCTAGAATGAGTCGTCACTCCTTAGCCACAAGAAACGACCATAGTATACGAGGGCTGAGGATTGACCATAAGAGGCATGATAATCCGGCTGAGACGGCTATAGGCCTCCATGGGAGGCATGGAAGACCATATCGAGTTCGTTATCATTTCAATATCGTGCCGATACAATATTTCAACAATATTTCTGTGATATATCCGGAAATATCGCCCATATCGACGCTCTTTTGTGAAGAAAATGCTTGAAAAGGAGGAAATATCACCATATCGGTACACATATCGATCTCATCTCGATATCGATATATCGACTATATATCATCGATATATCGTGATATTTCCTTCCATTATGGGAGGTATGGTAGCGTCAGTGAGAAGCTGAGCGCGTGCCGCATCATACTCGGTATATAGATCGGTCATGAAAATTCCAACCATCAAGGAGTTCCTATATGCCTTTTGTTGCTAAAGAGACGTGGTAATAGGCATATAGCTATGAATCTTCTCAAACATGCCACATAGTGAACTATAGTACGCGTGCATAGAACGACCATTCTGCATGGCCTTGTAGATGTCAAACTGTAGCTAAAGAATCTTGTCATCATTCTTTGCTTGAGAATAGGTGGAAGCCAAAGTGTCCCACATCGCCTTGGCAGTGGGCTGGTTTAGAATATCATTGGCTATCTCTGTAGTGAGGGTCCCACGTAGCGAAACACGTGCATACGCATCATCTTGCTTCCAAGAATCAGTAGCCCCAATTTTATCCGTTGGCTCTGGATCTGTCAAGTGTGCACCTTATTATTGCACTACATGAGGGTGAGAAAATGCATGGACCACAACTCATAGTTGGTCCCATCCATCTTAGCGATGGGAGCCGGGTCCTTGAAGGCTCCAGACGAGAAAATGTCACCCTTATTCCCTGATATGATGGTAACATGGCCAAATAACGGAACTACCTGGGGAGTAGATCGATATAAACGAGTCTACATGATCATATGAAGGATTGATTGTACGTATAGACTCATACAACCAACCTCATCAATTGTCATTTCTTTCTAGGGCCGGAAAACGTGATTTATATGTCATAAATCACACTTTCCGATCAAAATCAGACCGGTTCAGATCGTAGAACGACTTGCAGAGGTGCACGGAAGCCCGCGGAAGGGCCGACGGCGGCCTGGGCGGTCGAGACGACGGTCGGGGAGGCTTGGCCAACCGAGGCGGCAGCCTAGGGCGGCAGGAGCCATGGCCCGGAGGCCTAGGGCGGTAGCCTGGAGGCCGAGCGGTGGCCTAGGCAGACTAGGAGGCGGCCTGAAGGTCGAGGGGCAGCTTAGATAGGCCAGGCAGCGGCCTGGGTTGGCGGCCAGATGGAGGGGAAATGAGCGGATGGAGGGGCGACGAGCGACGACCGAGGGAAGGAGGGCGGGTAGGGTTAGGGTTTGGTAGAGTACGGGAACTCCAATCTAGGATCGTCGCTCTAATACCATGTAGAGAAAAAGATTTGATTGATTAATGAAAGGCCTTTGGGTTCTCTTATATAGGAGATAAACCAATTGGACAAATTACATGAAGTAGATAAAAAATATATATAGAAGGGAAAAACAGTACGAAAGATAAGAAATATCTCAACAAATTCATTTTGTTGATAGGGTTGTTGGAGGATGTGGTGCGAATGGGGTATAAGATTGACACATGGGGGAAGCTTACGAGGCGCTAAGGGAGTATATCATCGCTATTCGAACAGTTCTTACTAGAATTGTAGGATGGTGCAAAAGACCAAGTCACCTCTAAAGGTGAGGCTGCATGCTTAGTTGGTGAGGTGGAAGAGGTAGGTAACCATGTTGCTCAAGAGCGGATGTGGACATGCTTGAATAATATATACCCAATTTGTGAACAAGAAGAGGAAAACTTGCTAGCAATGACATAGGTATGGTATGTGTGTGGATAAGGGGGTTAGCAATTATGTTCCCGAGAAATGCATGCGCCTTTTGGGCAAGCTTTACACACAAAGGAGTGGGCAAGGGGTAGCATGTGTACTAAAGGCAGCAAAATAGGAGTTGGAAAGTTAAAATCCTAGAAGCTAACCAAAGAGAGAGGAACATTGAAATCTTCAAAAGAGGGACGAAATGTAGAGGATGTTGTCCATAACAAGTTATATGTCATGGATGATGTTGCACCTTTGAGATTGCCTTTTGAATAAATTTTCTAGGATGAAGCCCCAAGCTAAACGATCATCCTTTGGCTTCTAAAAAAGCCAAAAATCACCACCCATTACAACTCCATTTTTATCGACATTCGGGCACCACGACACATACAACAGATGACCATCCTATTGCATTTCAGGCCATGTTTTCAGCACATTGCCTCTCACCACAAAAGAATGCATAATTTTATTCGTTCCAAATGGACCAAAAGATCGCCAAAACCACGATTCAGACTATTGTTTCATACATGTGTGGTCCACCCCCTCCTTTTGTTCCTGAAGTTCATCCAAAAGGACTCCGAGTCATCAAGCATCAATCTACCTATCCCATGTCTTCTCTCATATCAAGGTTGTGCTTGGATGAAAGAAAATACTATCCATACCGCCCTCCAAATAGGGACACATACTATCCAAACGGATTCCATATTCCATATGTGCCTCAACGAAACAAAGTGACCAATTTTTGTAAAAGTTGTACATAACTTCCTGCATGATAGTATTAACAAAATGAGGAGTAATACTACAATAGATAACACGCACATTAGTCCCTTTAAGACACCGAAATCTTTTGGGGATAAATATCATCTATACAAAGGATTATGCCATAACCAAGGTTGCAAAAAACGACTGACTAGGCCATTTAATATAATCAGGGTATGGTCGACCTGACTAGGACTAATCGATCACTAGTCAGCCAAACGACTAATCGGCCATATTAGTTGGCTGACTATGTTGATTAGTCGGTCTTTTTGCAAGCAGACATGTTTTTTTTCTTTTCACTATTTTTTATAATGTAAACTTAATTTAGGATGCTAATGATTGATTGCAATTCAATTGTTTCTTTTATTTCATTATGATAGAAAAGAAAATCTATAAATTTACGAAAATATATAAGAATGTATGTATAAAATTCTTTATATATTTAAAATAATTAAAAAATAGAAAATCGATTAAAGTGAGATTTAAAGATTAAATTTGTTTAGTCGTCCAACTGCCATTTAAACCTTAATCGATGGTCCGACCGACCGTGTACATACTTTTACAATCTTAGCCACAATAGACATCTAAAACTCTACCACAAAGATCACCCCATAACACCAAACAGTTTCAAGGCCCCATTGAAGGACTACAAACCTCCTAATACCATGCCCCCCATGCATGAATCTGCACAAGCCCCCTCCCCCTACCTAACTCCAATGGAATCTTCTCTGAGCCCATTAATATGCCTTTCCACCTTCCTGGACAACTTAAAGACAGAAAGCACCAATACAAACTGAAATCACGGACACCAGTAAGACCAAATGACCACTTGTAGAGAGCAACTTTTACTTCCAACCCTGGAACCTCTTCTCCAATCTCTCCACCATCAGGCCCATGGTCCTTCATTAAGGACTCACCAAGCGCACACCATGTTACGTCGAAAATGAACTAAATATGCTCTATATCATAGCCCTCCTACATACATTTGTCTCTTCATTGATCACGTAAAATGCCATAAAAGCATACTTACAATGACTTACATGCAATCCTAGCGTCTCCTTGAAGATCTTCACTAGCACCTTCACTTTGATGAAGTAGATGGTGTCATTTTTATATCATAACAAAGGTATACGCAAAAATCCACAAGTCCTACAAAGAACATGTTTATTTTATTTCTAATTTTTGTGATTTATGTTAGGCAGATGAATGCTTGTAAAACTTTGTGCTAAACATGCACGTTTGTTAGAGTATGTGTCCCATGTATAGATCGGTACCACATCCATATGTTTAGTCCCACATCTATTATTAGTGGGACTCCAGTCTATCTGTGGGAGAATATAAAAAACCCCACACCCATTGTATCAATTGAGAAAATGAATAGAAGAATAAGTCCTTATTGGCGATCTCTCGTGGTTTCATTTCGCTGAAGGTTCAGGAAAGCGGTATGTGTATGCGTTCGGACAGGTCACTGAATAGCGTTTAAGCAGTATGCGGGGGCATATGCAAGGTATATGCGGTTCAACGCGGTTTTCAATTTTTTATTTAAAATAAATAAATATATAGAAAAATGACTACAACAAAACAAAATTTATGTATAATTGTGGTCCAACAAAAGATCTAAGAAAAATATAGAGTTTAAAACAATCTTTATTAATCAAATATCAATACTTCAGTAGAACGATTAGCACACAAAATAATTGACAACAATCAACAAAATAGAAAAGTTAGCTCACAAAATGCCTCTATTGTTGATAATTGATCCTCCATCAAAAGTACCAAACTTTACATACAATATATTGCATTCATAATAACTATTAGTTGACTAAAGTAGTTTGCTAAATTATTAGTACATTATTCTTTTTTCTTCCTTGCATGTTTACTCCAATCTCGCAGTACAACTACTTTGACGATGGATTTAAATGGTCATGGAATGTTTGGTTGGCATACATGCAAAAGAAAGGAAAACATGGCACAAAAAACACAATAAAAACAAAGAACAAATTTAAAAAATAAAAAAATGTGTATGTGGCCCGCATAAGCGCACAGGGCGCATAATGGGGGGCTTCATGAAAGCGATGCGTTGAGGGCACCGCATACGCATATGCGGACGCATGGGCCGCTTTCATGAACACCGATTCTGCTCCTTATGGAGTAGGGTTCTACGTAAAATCCCAGTATTCTTCCTTGTCTGTATTTCTTTATCTCTGATATGCTTCCGTACTATCGTTTTCTACATGCTATTAGAGCATACTTCTACATGATATAAGAGTGGAATCGATTTTAGGTGTTCGTTCTTGAGGATTTTTTATTGATTCAAGTTCTAGAGCTAGGGTTTCTTCTGAAACACTAATTTTGCTTATATAGAAGATCGTCATCAAGTTCTGAAGATCGTGAGCCAATATATGATTATGTTCTTGATGATGATATTGATTATTTTGGTAATGATCTGTTCAAATCAGAGTTCAAGGGAGTTTTGAAACCCTAATTCCATATGGCAGCTCGATTCTGCACAAAGAGTTCATGATCAGGGAATTTGATTCCGTTACACGTCAACATCCTATGTGTGTATATGAAGATCCATGATTCTGAAGATCTAGGGTTTTCAATGAAACCCTAATTCCATACGTTGACGACTGATTAGGGTTCGTTCTGCAGAACCCTAGATCTGAGGCACGTTATGTATGCCTCCATCTTCAGGCCCCTTCCTATACCTCTAAATCTCAAAGAAGAAGAAGCCATGTCGCCCTATCCGTGTTCCTTTTTAGTCCAGCTATCGTGTTCTTTTTTTAGTCCAACTATCCGTGTTCTTCCTACATCGTGTTCAAAATTCTAAAGATTCATTCAAGTTCTAGGATTTCTTCTGATTGAAACCCCAATTATATACAGTGTCCAACCACTCGACAGTGTAGGTGGTGCTGTCAACCCTCACGTTGCAACTCCAAGCCAATTTGTGCATCTTGCGCACATTCAGGCAGTGTCCCCACAACCTCCAGGTCGACTTCTATTGTCGATTCCAAGCTACATAATCTCCTCCAAGCAATCAATGCCCTCGCGAAGAGCTCCATGTGACATCGCCTCCAAGAGGGACCTCGCGAGTCGATCTTCTCAATGATGGCGTTAAAACTTCCATTCGAATCCCATCAAGGGACGACACTCCTTGCTCTGCCCTACTTTCCAGGCAATAGGAGACCGCTTCTCTGCAAGTCCCACAAGTCCTCCAAACGCGTCGATCGGAGAGGAAAAGCCTGAATTCGTGAAGAGGGGTTGCCATCTAAACAGGGGTGGCCTCCTTTTCCTAGGTATTTTAGGCCCAATCTGTAAATAAATAGAAAAGGGAGAGAAGAGGCTGGGTCCATGTGTGACATATTTTTAGTTGCACACTTGGGCCAAATTTATATGGCAGTAACATAAAAAAGAAGGGATGGATGTGGGCTCAATTGGGACGTTATTCAAAAAAAAGGATAGATTTTTTGGGGAGGGGGGAGGTGCGTACAAAAAAAGGGAAAAACCATGCGCAAAAAGAACATATTTTGAGAAAAGAAGAGAGGAGATGGTTACTAAAAACGAAATAGCCGGGGAAAAAAGAACTATTTGAGATTGATATTTATTTTCCTTATCTCCATGCCTTCTTCCAACTTGATCGATATCATCTATTCCAACTACTAGGGGATCGGGGGAGTATTATATAGAGTTCTACGGGACAGATTCAGACTCTCTAGTTCCAATTCTGACGTATAGAATTAAGACTCTACCAATTTGATGCGTAGTTCGATGTGTACATATATGCGATCATTATTTGAGAGGTCCCCATCTTTAATTTGGACTCGGGATTTTCATGTGATCCATAGAGACTCCAGAGTCCCGTTTTCTAAGCCATTGTGGGCTTAGGGTTTTCATGTCGATCCATAGAGACTCCATAGTAGAGATCTCATTCTCTGAGCCAGTATGAAAGAGACACAGTTCTCAGACGAAAAGACTCTTTTTCAAACTCCATTCTCCAATGATCATGAACTCTAGTATGAGATCCTTCCAAGGTTCCTATGAGAGAGAAGAGAACTCACTTCAAGGTCCCTATGTGAGAGGCTCATCTTCAGATATTTAAATATGGATAATGTTATTATATTTACATTTATGTTCGTAATTCGGGGGTATTTATGTATTTTTCCTCTTGTACGTTTTAGGATTTTCTCTCTATATAAGAGACCCTAACCCTATGGAATAAATATCTCATTCATTTCTTTTCCCCACATGGTATTAGAGCGACGGTCCTAGACCGGAGCATAATACCTAAAACCCGTCAGCATCGCCATCCCTCTCTCATTGCGCGGACCCTTCTCATATCAAGGGATCCCGTGAAAGGCAGTCTGAGCCTACCGTGGCACCATCTGCCACCTCCAGCAGTACCTAAAGCACCACCCGAGACTCCAGCAGCTCTAGTCGTGCATCATGTACTGTCGGCAGCACCTGGAGCCCCCTCCAGCAACCCTTGTTGCACCACCAGCATCGTCGGTGCCACCCCCCCCCCCCAAATACCAACTTTGGTGTTGGAAAAGCCCTGAAAAGCCCCTTGCTCTGTTGTAAAAAACAATTTTTCAGACCAGCATCACATCTAAAAGTAAGGTCTAGGGCACTTCTCAGATTCAAGCACAAGATCTCCTTTCTTTTCTAAGACCATCATAGTATCTTTCTCTATCGAGACAAAGGCATTGGCCTCGAATGTTATGACACAAGGCACTACTTTCAAACTCAATGGGACAAAAAATTACGCGCTACGATCTCGATCTTTTATGGTGTTCATTGATAGTCAAAGAAAACTCTAAATTCTGACTAGAGATCCTTTAGATGAAAAGGACAAAGAGTACGACAACTGACAGATAGACAGCTACTTGGTTATCAACTGGATGAACAATAGTGTTAAGGCTCACATTGCCTCAAATCTCCTTTACAAAAATACTGCCAAGGAAATGCGAGAGTATTTCGAGCAAGCATACTCTCAGAGGAAGACAGAGTCACACCTTGTAAACATTTACAGGAGAATCCGGTCGATATTTCAAGGTGATTCCACCCTCATCGAGTACTACAGGCATCTCTCCAACCTATATGAGAAGCTTGCAATATTCCAGCTCTCAGGTTGCATTAAATAGATACAAGAGCATTCTGACTGGCAAGTATACCGCTTTCTTGATGGCATGCATTCTAGATACTGGACAGAAAAGGAGCAGTTTCTTATATCAGACACACTGCCAACGATGAAGGCCAACTTTGGCCGACTTGAGGAACTCGAAACATCTCTACTACACAACCTCTCGTCTTACCTTCAGCAGAGAACTTTGCACGCGTCGCCTCATCTGGATGACGAAGCGGATACGGTTTTCGTGGAGGATGCAATCGTGATCCAAGTCGTGGATGTGGATGAGAATCTGGACGAGGCCATGACATCCACAACACTCATTGTGGTCGGTGCCGGTGGAACCACCTATTTGAACGATGCTGACAGAAGTTTGATATACCTTCTTATTACGCCAATATGCCTATGAGGATGCCTATCATGTGGAAGAGGCGGTGTGTGCAGCAACCTCCAGTGGCAAGATTGTCCGTCTTAATGACGCAAATTACTCTCGCTCGATGCAGATCCTTTAAACTTCAGGGACTACTACCACTAGTAACAATACCATTGCTGCTACGACTACTCCTTCAGACACAATAGCCAACTCTGTTGTCACTCCTGCTCCAAGTTGGATTATTGATTATGGTGACTTTAATCATCTGGCTGGAGAAGGTAGTCTACTCATCTCCTTCATACCATCTGCCTCCGTGAAGTCAGTTTGAGTCGGTAATAGCACTCAATCACCGATTACTACTATCGGAACTATGGAATTCTTTTCCAAGCTCTGACTTTTTAGGGTTCATTATGCTCCTGATTTTCCTCTTACTTTGTTGTTAGTTCATAAGCTTTGTGTTGGCCTTCATTGTCGTGTGATATTTGATGAGACATGTTGATATTTTCAGGGCATCCAGACGAGGCAGATTTTTTGGTGGGGGATGAGAATAATGGCCTATATATTATCTTGACACACCCTCAGACTCCAAGTTTATTGGTGATGCGTCCATCTCCGAAGACCTACTCCTATGGCATCTGTGCCTTGGGCATCCCTCTGCCAAGGCCATCTCCATGATGTTTCCTGAACTCTTTACTCTGAAGCCCTTTCAGTGCGAGACATGTGAGTTTGGGAAACACCATTGAGCTTTGTTTCCTGTTCGTACTAGGTCTTGTAGTACTACTGCTTTTCTTCTTGTTCATTGTGACGTTTGGGGACCTTGTCCAATCCGCACATTAAGTGGTCATCACTATTTTATAGTTTTCGTTTATGATTATTGTCGGTCTTCTTGGGTATATCTAATAAAGGAGCATTCGAAGATTAATCAAATTGTCAAAAATTTCTTTTCTGACATTGTTAAGATCACTCGTACTGACAATGCTCTTGAGTTAACCCAACAGGACTTGACCTCTTTCTTTGCATCCCAGGAAGCGTTCACTAAAAATTATGTCCATATACCTCACAGCAGAATGGTATAGCTGAGAGGAAGCTTCGACACTTGCTAAATGTTGCCAGATCTCTTCTTAATCAAATTAGTATTTTTAAACACTATTGGGGGGATGTTATCCTTACTGCAGTTTATCTCATCAACCGTGCTCCTTCGTTTGTTCTTAAAGGGGGAACTCCATTTTCCTTACTTTATCCTACTGAGTCTTCTTTTCTCATACCTCTGCGAATTTTTTGTAGTATTATTTTTGTTCATAACTCTCATGCAATTGACAAATTTTCCTCTCGTGCCATGAAATGCTTTTTTCTTGGGTACTCTCATACCCATAAAAGTTATGTGATCCTTGTTTGTTTCCTTGAGAGGTGTTGACCACCGATAAACACCTTGAAGGATCGAGACCACAACACATAGTTTTATGTGGCTTTTAACTTGAAGAAATGTCATGTACCATTACAGAAGAAGTCGGGTACACGAGCTTGGTCTCAGTGAACATCATGGTGATCATGCAGGTCAAGAAAAAGTGACCTAGAAGAAGATCAGTAGCTTTGATCACATAGAGGTGACCTAGATCAACATTTCAGGCCTTTCTTGGGCCTTGAGCAGCAAAACATGGCTAGGAAGCCACAATCGACATCATGGGACGCGTAGAAAGTGGCTAGGGGGTCCATCGAACCTTGAAGAGGGACTAGAAGGCCCAGGCGGAGGCGGAGGCCCCCTTTGCGGCACAGCTAGACGGCTTGGCAGGAGCCGGCAACTGCTGACGGAGGTGGAAATCCTCCTTGCAGTAACTTGTGGCGGCACTAAGGCACCGTAGGTGCCTTGTACAAGCCCAAGCGGAGGTGGAGGCCCCTTGGCATGCTGTTGGTAGTGGCAGAGTCCTTCGAGATGTCTTGTGTGGGGCTCGGGAGTCTAGAAGAGTGATTGTGCAAGATCTTCTTTGCAAGAGAACGATGAGGGTTAGTGGTGGCGGTGGGATTTAGGTCTGCTGAGACATTAGTTATCCTTCTTATTGTTTTCATATTATTTATTTCTTTTATCTTCTTATTGTAAGTTGTCCAATAGGTTTCTCTCCTATATAAGAGAATCCTAGGGTCTCTCAATAGTCTAATTCATTCTTTCGTTTCTACATGGTATTGGAGCGACGGTCCTAGACCGGAGTTCCCGTATCCCACCCAAGCCCTAGCCCTACCCGTCGGCCCCTCTTCTCCTCGCATGCCACCGCACCGCCGTCGACCTCCACCCTCCCCGTCCCAATCGTTGCGTGGGCACCCTCCCCCCCTCACCAGCTACTGCCGAACCCAGCCCAACACCATCAGGCCAGCAGCCCCGCGCGGGTCCCGGTCCATCGCTAGCCCTTCCCGGGTGCCGCTAAGGGGCTGTTGTGAATCCTCGCAGCCTCTTGTGCATTTACTTGCGCCTCCTCATGCCTCCGCGTTTCTCCGTGCACCTTTGTGGTTCGAATTGCAGTCTGAAACTGTCTAATTTTGATCGAAAAAACGTGATTTTAAAGTGTTTTCCAGCCTTAGCGCGCATCGAAGATTGACAAGAATGAATGTATGAGTCTGCATTTATAACCAATCCTCCGTATGATCATGTACACTCGTTCATATCGATCTATTCCCTCAGTCGAGTTCTGTTGTTCGACCATTTTACCATCATGTCATAGAACACGGGTGATATATTTTCTTCATACAATTCAAGGGCCTGGCTCCCATTGCAAAGATGGATGGGACCAACTATAAGTTGTGGTCAACAACATCACTGCTTATCACAGAAAGTGCCAATTTATGGTGCAAAATTACGCTCAAATACCAATGGAATAGATATTTCATGCATCGGAACAAGATTTGAAAACTTCGCATTCAAGTTCCAACTTAGCAATAACATTATGGCTCATATAAATAATTAGCCATGATTCAACTTCCTAAATAAAGAAGTTACCGGTGCAATTTTTGTCAACATGCACAACCAATATTAAGCTTATTGCTATGGAACAAAAGATGAACCTACAGCTACAAATGATAGGAACTCTGTGCATTTTACTCATGGCTTGGAGTATTCATAGAAACTGCAAATCATTTTCTTAAAAAATGAAAAAGCTTGATGTAAAAGTCGACCGATTAGTCGGTCAACTAGGTCGACTAGTCGGGTTAACCGATTAATGGTCGACTAAGCCTAGTTGCGTAGGCTACCCCCTCGATTCGACTAGTCGACCTAGCCGGTCAACTTTTACAAGCTTGGATGTCCTGCTTCTGGTCATGTGGTTGGATAGATTGAGCCTTCGTAAACTCTAGCTCCCAGGTCGATCCTCGCCTGGATGATATAGTCTCTCGTATTCGAGAGATGATGACTCATGTTGCAAGCACTACCACTACAGATACCGCAGTCGCAGCCAGAGCCTCTTCGAGCTCCTCAGGTATCGCTTACGCTTTTACAGGTAGTTGTGGTGCAGATATGATAGAGTGGATTATGGACTCTGGTGCTTCCCACCATGTGTGTGGAGACAGAGCGCAACTAAGGTCCTACAGGACCATACTTTCTAGTAGATGAGTTGTCATTGCCAATGGAGACCACTTACCCATTACAGGACAGAGGGAGGTGTATTTGACATCGTTCATGCGTCTTTAAACTTTTATATGCTTCTGACTTTCAAATGAATTTACTTTTCATTAGTCATATTAGTAAGGATATGCATTATCGTGTCATTTTTTTACCCTTCGTCTCTTGTGTTTCAGGACATACTCACAGGCAAGATGATTGGATGTTGCGGTGAGCAACAGGGACTCTACAGACTGGTCCAACCCTCCTCATGCAGGAGTTTCTACTATACCTATTGGACCAATCTCACCATATATGTGGCACATTTGTTTTGGTCATCTTCCTCTGCAGAAGTTGTGTCATGTTCTCTCTCGAATTTCCACGAGATCTTCCTTTGAGGGTGAGGCATGCCAGCTTGGGAAGCAAAATCGTTCCTCATTTCCATCCCGTTAGAGTCAGAGTAGTTCTTAGTTATTTGAACTCCCTCATTTAGATATTTGGGGTCCGAGTCGTGTCCTCGATTAGGGATATCGTTTTTATCTGGTCATTGTCGATGATTTTCCTAGAATTTCCTGGGTCTTTTATTGAAGAATAAATCTGAGGTTGGATATGTTATCAAATCTTTTATCAATGAGATAAAAAAGAACTTTCCAACCAATGTCAAATATCTTTGTTCTGATAATGCCTTAGAGTTCTGCACCTTACAATTTTCTGACTTTCTTATATCTCTTGGCATTGTTCCTCAGACCTTATGCGCTTATACATCCCAGCAGAATTGTATCGATGAACATAAATACCGTCACTTACTTGATGTGAGCAGAACCTTGATACATAGTCGTGATCCTCACGTTTACTAGGGTGATGCAGTCCTCATTGCATGTTATCTAGTGAATTGCATGCCCTCGTCTGTGTTGGAAGAGAAGATTCTTTTCTCGATTGTGTTTACCGAGAAGGATATTTTCTCCCTTACACATCGTACGTTCAGTTTAGTTGCATTTATTCATGATTTCTCTCCAGGTCGTGACAAGTCTCTCCCAGAGTTGTCAAGTGTGTTTTTCTCGGCTACTCTTGTACCCAGAAGGGGTACCGTTGCTTTGAACCGCTCACGCGAAAATACTTTTCCAATACCGATGTTACCTTCTTTGAGTTTATTATGTATTTTTCTCCTACAGGTGACAGACTAGCTCCATCATACTCCGACGTTGAGATCTACATACCTCCACCTCCTACTACCATACCACCACCTCCCTCTACTCATGCTCTATCACCACCTCCACAACCACCGCCACCTACATCTACTAATGCTTCTACACATGCTCGTGTGGCGCCACCTCCTACTGTGACTCAGTTTTTGCCACGTGTATTTACTCGCAGAACTCGCTCAATTCCCCTTACTCACATGTCTTGCTCATCATCCAATGCACCTCAGGTATGTAATGAGCACATTGTTTCTATTGATGGCACTATCGAGTTGTCTGTATAGTATGATTCCATACAGGATGAGCAGAAGCCCTCTCAAGAGGGGAACTTATAGGTTCGAGACTTGGCATGTGATCTTGATGTATCGATTGTTCTACGAAAGCATAGACATGTGTATGCTACTAATACTCTTGCAGCCCAGGTTTCGTTGAGCAGATTGTCAGAGGATTTCAGGGGGTTTACCTTGGCACTATCAACCGTGGAGATACCACAAACATATCAGGAGGCTCTTCAGAACAGACAACGACGGTTAGCCATGGAGGAGGAGATGGTCGCGCTACAGTCGTGGGGTACTTGGAGTCTTGCTTCAGCTCCAATTGGCGCATCTGTTATGGGGTTTAATTGGGTGTTCACTATGAAACGTTGTGCAAGTGGCGGTGTGGATCACTATAAGGCGGAACTTGTGGCATGTGGGTTCACCTAGACATGTGGGGTGGACAATCATGATAATTTTTCTCCATATACCAGACATTCTATTCTGCGTATTCTTATTTCTGTTGTCGTGACACGAGTTTGGCTCCTTTGCCAGCTTGATGTGAAGAATGCCTTCCTCTATGGTGATTTACAGGAGGAGGTAAACATGCAACATCCACCTAGGTTTGTTGTTGAGGGGGTGTCAAAAAGTTTATATGCTACACAAAGCTATCTATGGCCTTAACCAGAGTCCGAGAACATGGTTCCAGAAGCTCTCAGACTTGATAGAGCAGTAGAGGTTTGTGCAATCGATCGTCGACCACTCTTTGTTTGTGCAGATGACTCAGAGAGGTATTGTTGCCATTCTTGTTTACGTTGAGGACATTATTGTTACAGGGGATGATGAGTTGGGCATTCAGGTTGCCAAGGACTTCTTAGGTCAGCAGTTTGTGACCAAGGTCATTGGTAATTTACGTTACTTCCTTGGACTGGAGTTTGCTAGGAACCAGCGAGGTCTGGTGATGACCAAGAAGAAGTACATTGCATAGTTTCTTTCATATACTGGCATGACAGATTGCAGACCTGTCACTACTCCTATGAACATGAGCATGAAGCTTTATGATGACGATACTGATGAGGTCGATAAGAAGAGGTACAGGGAGCTTGTTGGTAAGCTCTTATATGTGACTATTACCATGCCCGACATATCCTTTGCAGTGAGCAAAGTGAGTCAGTTTACCGAGGAGTCCATACAGGCACATTTGAATGCAGTCCACATGATTCTGAGGTATCTGAAGACATCACCATGTATGGGACTTCTTTTCAATGGAGATACATCTCTTTCGGCTACAGCATGTGCAGATGTAGATTATGATGGGTGTCCAAAGGATGGGAAGTCTACTTCAGGCTTCGTTGTGTTCATAGAGAATTCCCTAGTTTCCGCGGTTGTCAAATCATGTGCTGAGTCAGAATACAGGGCCACGACACAGGCTAGCACAAAGATGATACAGCTTAGATATGCTCCTACCGACCTGACTATAGAGATGTCTCTTCTCATGCACCTCCAATGTGACAATCATGCAGCTCTTTTCAATGCAAGCAACCCAGCTTTCCATGAGAGGACCAAGGACATAGAGGTGGACTGTCACTACACTCGTGACATGATACAGAAGGGTCTTATCGCCACTACGCATGTTAGCTCTGGAGGCCAGAGAGAAGATGTTCTTACTAAAGCCCTAGCCAAAGATGTTGTTCCAAGCTGAGCTTGGTCGGTATCTATGCTCCAGCTTGAGGGGGAGTGTTGAGACATTAGCTATCGTTCTTATTGTTTCCATATTATCTATTTCTTTTGTCTTCTTCTTGTAATTTGTCCAACATGTTTCTCTTCTGTATAAGAGAACCATAGGACCTCGCAATAATGTAATCCATTATTTCGTTTCTATAAGGTCAGAGTACCAATTTAGGACCGTTGCTCTGATACCATATAGATGAGGATGAGAAAAAAAACAATGCCTTATTTTATTGAAGAGACCTGGTGATCCTTATATAGTTCGGAACTCTAGAGTGCTTATAAATGGGAAAGTACTATCAGGGGGTACAATGAAATAAGGTAAACATAAACACATCTCTAACCATTCATACACTCCAAATGCATATAAGTGGTGGATCCAAAGTAGCCAATTATACCTAAGTTAACTAACGCCAGCATAGTATTAAAGTGACTAAAATGGAAATTGAGTTGCCAATACAAACTCCTGAAAAGTGCAAAAAAAAGGCATGACCAGACAGGCGCCCAACTTTTAGTAAGAAAGGGTATCAACACACGGGCAACTGCCAAGGAATCAAACAAACCAAAACCACTACATTGAAGTGGAATACTCTGGGTATCATTTCGCTATATACTTACATATCCATATTGATTGCAGGTAATAAAAAACTCACTATCTAGTTCCGCGTACATCAAATGGACCAATCAAAATCGATTAAGGACAAGTTAGCACTCAGACATAGAAGAAATTGCAGTAGTGCTATACAAAAGTTTAAAGTCACCATTTGTCCAATTGCCGTGGTAATCACATCCTCTGTACCTCCTTCTCGTAAAATGACTGTTCCAACTCCCCCGGTATGATCCAGAACCTGCCAACAACCAATCAAACAAGGTATTATGCACCATCGGCATCAAATAACTCTAACAGACCGCACGCATAACTTTACCACACTGTGCTCGGCGTCCTGCTCGTATGCGAGATCACGAAGAAACCACGCCGCGCTGCCCTCATCCTGGACCTCCCGCTTCATGTCGAGGAGCTCGAACACGACGCTCTCGTCCCGGCTCGGATCTGCGAACACCTCCTGCGGTAATGCACGCATCAGAAAAGCGTGTTGAAGATGAAACAAACGTAAATTTCGCAACAATCCGAACCTGGTGATCGGGGACATCCCGGATGCTGCTCACGTCCTGCGAATAACAGAAGAAGAACGAGAAAAGATCGTGCGAAATCCATTGCTATCGATCGGGAAAAAAGGGAGGTTATAGCAGGAATGGAACCTGGAATCGGAGGGGGAAGCGGCTGGAGATGGCGCCGCCGAAAAGGGGGCGCTCAGGGCATTCGTCGTCGCCGGGCATCGTTGGGAGGAACCCTAGAAATGGGTTGAACGAGAGTGTGGAGTGGCGCGGGATGGAGAGGGGGCTGGAGGGAGGAGGAGAGGAATGGATGGAGAAGGGGGGGTGACTGAGGAGTGCGCCGGGGTGAGGTCGCAGCGGGAGGGCTCGTTTACTTGTCGGGTTCGGAACGCACAATTTCTTTATTATAATATTTTAATTATTTTAAAAATAAAAAATTAACATGAAAAATATTATAATCATTAAAAAAGTTAATATAACACATAATCAATTTTACTTCACATCATATTTATCATTCCAACTTTTTTCATCATCCAAACAGTTATTATTTACATGAGATTACTTTAATAATCCAATCTGACACATTTTTCCAAAGAGATATTGAGAAATTTGCAAGTAATGATGTCATTAATGTCTTTTTACAATTTCAAATGACAATAGGAAAATTTACACTTGTGTCCTTCGTTGGAGTTAAACCTATTTTACATGTGTGCCCTTTCATCGCAATTACACTTACGACTTTTTTTTCAATGACACTTGTGTCATATATTATAACATTAACATTACTATCCCTCCTTAAATTTGATCGTCTATGATAAACTAAAGCATGGATTGTTCAAATTAAGGGTTTGTTAAGAAAGGTAACAATACAATTTTGCTTCTACATTCTTGTTTGCATGTCTTTCTTGTCCAGGAAGAGGATCGGTTGTTGTAAGGCAATTGCAGCAGACTCTGTTGTAATGCTCCTATGCGCATCACGTGCATGGAATTCATCCAATGGTTGGGGCCACCCTCGAATTGAAATGCCCTCACTTGACTCCTCACCTCACACAATCCCTCCCTCCTCCCATTTTCCCTAGACGATCTCTGACGATTCCCTCCTCGGTGAATTGAGCATGCATGCACCCTCCCCTAATGCCTCCTCCGCGGCGAGCAAAGCATGCATGCACACTGCCCCGATGCCTCCTCCTCGATAAAGTGAGACAGTGCACATCCTCCCTCGATGCCTTATCCTCGACGAACCAAACCACGTGCTCCCCCCTCCCCTAACTCCCTCCCCAATGAACCGAGCATGCACGCAACCTCCCTCGACGAAAAGCCATGAATGTTTTTATATCTGAATGCAGATTCATATGAAACTTTTCTTCTTGTGTATACATGGTAGAAAAGGAATTGTTTGTATACCCATGAATGTTTTTGATATTGCACTATATTCTTGTATATATTTGAGATAAGTTTTGTTTCATTTGATATTACTTTGTATTGGATGTATTATTGTCTGCAAATGAACGATTTTGTATTATAAGATCAATTTTGTATTGATGCGCCTTCTTCTACATATCTGAGTGTAAGTTGGTACGGATCTTTCTTCTTATGTATGCATGGCAGAGAAGGGGATGTGTTGTATAGAGAATGAACATTTCCATATATTGGTGTAAGTCCTTGTATGGATTCATCCTTTGTTGCATACTTGAGATAACTTTTGTATCAAGTGGCATATCTTTTGTATTGGATGTACTATTGCGTACAAGTGAGAGATTTTGTATTGTAAGGTTGAATTTTGTATTAGATGTTCCTTCTTCTGCATATATGAGTACAAATCAATATAACTCTTTCCTCTTGTGTATACGTCGTGGAGAAAGGGAAGTTTGTATGGAAATGAACATTTTTATAGGAAAAAAATGATTTTTTGTATAATGGAGTGAGTTCAGGTATGATTATCTTCTTGGTTGCATATGTGAGAGAGTTTATGTATGTTCCCTCTCATGAATGCACTCAAGAGTTATCGAATGAAAATTGATGCATATCTCATTGTGGAAAAATTAAGCATGGTATGTTGAACAAGCTCTTCCCACTCCTTCAATTGAAGTGGGAAACTAGATATGCAACATGCATATCAAGGAAATACAAAATTTCTCTCGTATATGCAGTAAAGAATGAAATCATGCCAAAATTTACTTTACTATACAAAAAAGCATCATATTCCTACAAAAATCCTCATCATAGGCAAAAACTTTGTTTACATGGAATTCTTTAAGATGATGATTGATGAGGGACATGCATTTGGTGAAGAGGCATATGATGAGCTCCTCGAACTTGTCCAAGCTAACAATGCATTAAAAGTCCTCACCAATGTATAGGTACTCCACGTCGACATTTGTCTCCATGGTGAAAGAGAGGGCTCGCTTGGGGTGCTCGCTATGTGCTTTGCTTCGAAATCAGTTGGCACAGTAGTCAACAAGGCAGGTGTAGGAGTCCTCTCCATTAAGGTGGGTAACGTCGTCTGCATCGGTAACATCGGCCACACATTCACCGAAGAAATAGAGCGAGATTGTTTAGTGGCAGCGCTGCATCTACAATAGTCAAAACACATGGTGGTATAGTTGCAAGTTGAAATTCAATCTATCGAGAATGAACTTGTTGTATGAAAGTGTTCATTTTGTATCTTAGAGTTGGTTCTTTTATAGATTCCTTCTCTTTTGTAGATTGGAGTTGCAAATCTGGGTGAAAATGAGTTGGATATTTATTCTTCTTATACAATATGGAGAAGTAGCTTTCGTATGGAAAAAATGATTTTTTGTATATTGAAGTGAATTTTCGTAAGCATTTCTCCTCTATTGCATGTCTGAGTGAAAATCTGTATGAATCTTTCTTGTTGCGATTGTATAAGGAGATTTTCGTATGGAAGTGAACGTTTCGTATTTTGGAGTGAGTTCTAATAGGATTCTTCCTATTTTGCATATTTGAGATAACTTCTATATGTCGCGTGCTTCATATTTCTGCCCAAGTGAGTCCATTTAACGAACTACGAGTAACAATTAATTAGATCGAGGAGTTTAACAATCTATCAGAACAATCATATGTTAAGAATGGCCAACCTACAACTCATCCATAATAAAAATAAAGAAATAAATATTACACCGAGTTTGCCCTTAAATGTCATTAGAAAACTCGTCATTTTTATCTTCTAGCCAAATGGGAACTCAATATTTATTTGATATACGGTTATCTGGTAAGAACATGTAATACTTATTCTGATTACTTATTCAAATGTTACGAGAAGCAAGAATACAAGACTGTAATATTATTTTTTTAATCAATGTAGTGGTTGATTATTGATTGCACACATGAGAGAACTTTTGTATGTTCCTTCTTATATTTGCGCACAAGCAGCTTTTTTAGGAAAATGAACGTTTTGTATAATAGAGTTAGTTCTAGTATGATTTTCATCCCTTATTGCATAATGGAAAGAATTTTTTGATGTTACTTATATATGTGCATGAGGAGTTTTTTGCTACAAGTACGATGAGTTTCATATTACAGAGAGAATTCTAGTAAGATTTCATTATCAACTGTTTATATGAGAGAAGTTTTATATGTTCCATCTTATGTATGCGCATGAGTTGATTTTTATAGGAATGCAAATATTTTTGTTTCATAGAGTGTGTTTTTTTTTGTAGGATTCCGCTCTTTTTTACATATTGGAGAGAACTTTAGTATGTTCCATCTAATTCTTGCACACGAGGAGCTTTGTAGGAATATGAAAATTTTTGTATAATTGAATGCATTTGTTTAAGATTTTATTCTCTATTGCATAATCGAGAGAACTTTTGTATTCTCAATCTTATGTATGTGCACGAATAGCTTGTTGTAGGAATATGACGATTTTTTGTATAATAGAGTGAGTTTTTCTATGATATTATTCTATGTTTCATATTTGAGAGAACTCTTATATATTCCATCATATGTGCACGAGTAGCTATCTGTAATAATGAGAGGATGTTTGTATCGTAGAGCGCATTTCTGTAGGATTCTATTCTCTGTTACATATTTCGAAAACTTTTGTGTGATTCATCTTTTGTATGATGGGATGTATTTTTGTAGGATTTCGTTCTCTGTTGCATATTCGTGAGAATTTTTGTATGTTCCACCTTATGCATGTGCACCTGAGGACTTTTTGTAGGAATAAGATATTTTTGTATAATAAAGTGAGTTCTAGTATGATTTCGTTATTTGTTGCATATATGAGGGAGTTTTGTATTTACTAAGTATGCAAGTTGCATATCTAGAATCTCGCTTTGGTTGAAGAAGTGGGGAGAACTTGTTCAACTTATCACGACCAATTCTCCCACAATGATATAGTCTCAGGTTTCTCTCGACGACTCTTGAGTGCATTCATGAGAGAGAACGTACATAAACTCTTCACATATGCAACCGAGAAGACAATCATACCCGAACTCACTCCATTATACAAAAATGATATTTTCATACAAAAGTGTCCATTTTCATACAAACTTTCCTTTCACCGAGGCATATATACAAGAGGAAAGAGTTGTATCAATTTGCACTCAGATACGTACAAGAAGGCACATCTAATACAAAATTCAACCTTATAATACAAAATATTTCACTTATAGACAATAATACATCCATTGCAAAGGTATGCCACATGATACAAAAGTTATCCCAAGTATACAATAAAGGATGAATCCATATAAGGACTTACTCCAATATATGAAAATGTTCATTCTCTATACAAACATCCCCTTCTCTACATGTATACACAAGAAAGATCCATACCAACTTGAAGTCATATATGCAGAAGAAGGTGCATCAATACAATTTTTGACCTTATAATACAAAATCATTCACGCGTAGACAATAATACATCCAATACAAAGTAATATCAATTGATACAAAATTTATCTAAAATTTGCACAAGAATTTACGTAATGTTAAAAACATTCACGAGTATACATACATTCAATTTTCTATTGTGAATGCACAAGAAGAAAGATTCATACGAATTTGCATTCGGATATAAAAACATTCATGGCATTATGTCTAGGGAGGTTGCGTGCATGCTCTATTAACCAAGGAGGGAGGCGTCTGGGGAGGGAGCATGCGGGCTAGGTTCGCCGAGGATAAGGCGTTGGGGGAGGGTGTGCGTGTACTCACTTTGCCGAGGAGGAGGCATCAGGGTAGTGTGCATGTGGGATCGCTCACCGCAGAGGAGGCATTGGGGGAGGGTGCACGCAGGCTCGATTCACCGAGGAGGGAAGAGTCAGGGATCGTCTAGGGCAAATTGGGAGGAGGGAGGAATCATGTGAGGCGAGGAGTCAGGTGAGGCATTTCAATTTAGGGGTGGCCTCAACCCTTGGATGAATTTCGCACACGTGGACAACATCGGAGCATTACAATAGATTCTGCCACAATTTCCTTACAATATATGACCCTCTTCCTCTCGCCCATGCCCTCCATCATAAAAAAATGTCCTCCTTTGCCTCCTCTTCGTCACAAGTTGCAATGAAACATGAATTACTTAGCTCATTGTCATCTTGAGGGACCTTTTTTTTAAACATGTAGTCCCCCTCCTCATATAAATGTATGTCTTCATCAGGATAGACAAGAGAGATCAAAGTGCAAACTTGTATCATCTTCTTTGTTACGTTTGTGAGGAATCAACTAGGAACAACCACTAAAAATCCGACCACAAGAAAACATATAGCCAAATTTTTGTGAATTTCTCACAATTATAGAATGACCTATGGCCAGGACACCACCTACATGTCGAACCACATCAGAGAACCCATCAACATCTTCTTCGAACACTAAAGAATACGATGCAAAAGAGGACCCGAGTAATGGAGCAGAAAAGAACCCACCACCATGAACTTCCTCATGGTCATCCATCAAGGCAAACAATCGCCCCCAACTTCGTCCAAACACTGTTACTTACCTCCCCACTCGATCTTAATGACCTTGATACAACCACTAACATTAATGTGTGTGAGTGAAAATCGGAGATGGTGAGGCTGATGGAGAAGAGGATCTTAAGTGCACGAGAACAGAGGAGGAGGGTGCATGGGAAGGAGGAAGATTTGGTCCTTCTCACCGCTTGATGAATATGTGATTCATCACTCTAAAAGCTAGAAATAGAGCTTCGTTCCCTAGTAATTAGTTGCATTTCATTGTTTACTCTACATCTTTACCATTCATGCACTTAAAATTAATATTCGCATTTGAACATGCATTTTGCATTAAATAAGAAGCCAAATTCACTTGTAAATACCACATTTATATTCACCATATTCTTCCTATTTTTATCTATTTTTTTTCACTAACTCATAATTGAATAAAATAAAATCTATAATGTATATTACTAACACTAACAAAGGAAAAATTACAAAAATACTAGCTTGTAAGGTTGACCAATAAATCGCAAACCCTAATTTAAGACTAAGAACTTAAAATGTGAACATCTCTTTCATACAATCTCCTATGGACCCCTACTCACTTTTGAATTAATGCATGTTCAATTACCTTCAAAACAAGATCAAATTCAAAAGAATCAGAGTTCGTATGTGAAACTTGGGTTTTGAGCCCTTTGTGTATTGTACATATGTCCCATCTATTTATTTTATCCTTTTATTTCTTAATTATTAAAAATCTAAAAAATAGATTAAGCTGTAAATATTTCTTTCATATTTTTTCTAATTTTGTTTGACTTTTATCTCATTTAAAAATGATAAAAAATGTAAAAAGACAAAAATACAGTATTTTATACCAACAAGATACCACCTAAAAATACTATTTTTGTACAGACGAGTTATTTTAATTTTTAGTCCTTCATGAAAATCGTAGATCTCACAGAAACGAGCAACTTTTGTGTTGACCACTTTTTTAGTGGACTGCTTGTACTATTTCTTTTTTATTTTTCTTTGTAATTTATTTTTGATTTTCTAAGAGCGTCACGTGGTAGCTCTAGAAACCATCACGTGTCATCCCCATTTCCTTTACTATTTTCTTTTAATTTTACTTTATTTAATTTTATTTTTCCTTTTATTTTATTATTTTTATTTTGTCTATTCACTTATTTTATTTATTTTATTGATTTCTTTATTTCTTGATTTATTTTAATTATTATTTATTTTATTTATTTATTGTTTACTTTGTTTATTTTCTCATTTTATTTTATTTATTTGTTATTTTAGTTATTTTATTTTAATTATTATCTATCTTATTTAATTACATCAATATTCATTATTTAGTTACATTAGTATTTATTATATTAGTATTTTTACTTTCACATGATGTCAATGATGATCATCATGAAAATATGAGGATGGGTCAGAGGAGGGATGGTTATCACCACAAGAAAATGGATAGCTTAGGGGTATAATTTTGCGTCTACAGGTGGTCGGTCCTGGAAGCAAGACCATTTGCGTCCATAAGGCGGTCGCTAGTGGGCGCAAATCACTCAAAGCCTTTATTTAAAATCTACTGGCATATATTACATCTACAGGTGAACGTAGAGCGAATGTTGGTGGATGTAATCGTGGATGCAAAATCTGCTAAAAATTTAGACATAAAGCCTCCCTCCCCGCCTCTTCCTCTCACTTCTCATTTCCCTCTTCCCCAAACCCATAAAACCCTTCTCCTCCATTCCCTCAACCACCACCACCTCCTCCTCCCTGCTCTCTATTGTCGTTGCCGCCACCTCCTCCTCCTCCCAGTTTAACGTTATCACCTCCTCCCAGTGTTGCCTTCAACTCTCCTCCTCCTTGCAAGTATTTCTTTGGTACCGCCACCTCCTCCTCCACTTGGTTGAACACCACAGTCCGTCGTTGCTTCCTCCTCCTTGCCTTCGACTCGACTTATAGGTATATATATATATATCCAATTCTTTTCTTTTTATTATATTGTTTAGATGTATGTTAGGTTTTTTTCTCCGCACTTTACATGTTCGATGAAAAGCATATGAGAGAAAAAAGATGAAGATTATGTTGTTATGCTTGATTATTGTTGTAAACACACATTTATATTTATTTGAGCATGTTTATTAATGAACATGTATTATTTATGAATGTTTGTATGTATGTTTAGGTTTGAATATACAAGGAGATGCTCTCATGATGATGCACACTTTGCCTTTGCACCCGTTAATTTTTAACACACGAGGTTCAACAATCAAAGATGTGTGCTCTAAGACGATTGAATAGTCATTGACAAACCATAAACTTAAATTTGTGGCACCCCTTTTGCTTTTACTAACTCTTTATGCATGCTTCGTGTCATCCTCCACAACTGAGTCAATAATGAGAGTAAGAGAGATGGGGTATGTGTATGTATATATGCATGTATGTGTGTATATATGTGTGTATGTATGTGAAAGACCTGAGAATACCCCTTGCTAATTATGTGGAATTAACGTTAAATTTTCATTGCATACGGGAAATTCAGATCGATCGAAAACCACTAAAATTAATAAGGCAATTAAAGCGAGCAGCCAATTTATTTCTTTACTTGGGCAAGCCCGAGGTCGAACTCAGGGAGGCCATTGTTTTCTTAGGTCAATTATTAGGCAATCTAGAGACTAAGTTTTTAGAATATTTTTTTGGTATTTTTAATGCAATTAATGGATGAAATGCAAATTTGGCAAAGTTTAGGGGACTAAATCATTCAAACGATGTCTAAAAATTATGAAACTTAGCCAAAAGATAAAATGTAATGAAATTAAGCTACTATAATTTTTTGAAATTTTGGATGCAATATGAATTAATTACGAATAAAATATGAATGCATGATGATTTCGAGCAAAATAATTTTAATAAATAGCAAACCAATTTTATTTCAAGAATTAAAATTACCATAGATTTATCTAATAAGGATCTGTCTTGGAAAATTAATAAATCCTAAAAATGATTGATGTACGAGTTATTAAAAATTAACCACTAAATCACCGCTTAATTTATTGTCACATTGTTGTGCGCGTAAATGACATGAAATTTGGGCATAATGAAGAAATCAACTAATTATAGGAAATGTGATTTTTTAACAAATTTTGGTATTATCGTTAATTTAATACGAATTTTAAAGCACGAAATCGGCAAATATGTCAATTCTTCACAAAAAAGTAATAAATAATTAACCACAAATTAGAAAAATAGGAAGCACATGCCAACATGTAAAGAACTAGTCGAGGAATAGCCGGGTTGGTCCCCGAAACTATATAAAACTAATTAGTCAAGTTCAAGGTCGCAAGTTCAAAGACTATTTCTACCAAATAGAATGATGTCAAATCAAGGTCCAATTTAAGGCTTCAATACATGGGTGTCCTTGCAAATCATAAATTAAAAATAAACTAAATTCAGTGAACAGGGACTAGGATGAAGATACCTAAACCTGGAGGGGGTCATATGTAATTTTCCCGTCGATCAGGTGTCATGCACATGTTATGGTTATCAGAGGGTCGGGCGAGACTTGCTGGAGATGTAGGGGCCTTAGCGTAAAAGTCCCTAGCGCTCACATGTGTGCATGTGCAAGGAGGGTCTTCTATGATTTACTAGATCCGCGGGAGTTCCTTCGCAAATTCTCTAGAACACGGAGGGGCGTATATGCAAATTTACCATAAGGGGGATGTGTGCTACGCGAGTTTTGTAGACAGGACCCCTTTAGAATTTGAGGAACGCGGGGGTGCGGGCACAAATTGCCCTCGCCAGGCACGTGCGCAACACGTGCGGCCCAAGGGGGTTGACACGCAACAGAATGAGAGGCGTTTGATCTGGAGCCAACTCCCAGATAAATGGTGGATGGATTTCTTTGGACTGGTGAAGGTGCAGAAATAAAGGGCGGTGCAGCTCAGAGGTAGCTGGTCGAGGTGATGGTGCACGAATACGGTCCCAGTGAAGCATGGGGCAAGGCAGACACACGATGCAGGAGTTGTTGTTGGTGCTTGGAATCAGTGGCTCAGGAATCACGATGGAATGACGAGGTTGATTAAGGGCTCTACATGAAGCGAGGTAGAGTGGGAGGATGGTGGTGGATGATGCAATCGATGAGGAATCGAAGACGAATAATGATTGTTAACGATCGAGGCAAGTCGAGGATGCGATGGTGAAGAGGAGTAGAAGAAGTGGAGAAGATGCAGAAGAAACACGGAATAGGAAGAAGAAGAGGAGGAGAAGAATAGATAAGGAAAAGGGGTGAGGGAAAAAATTACTACAAGCTATTAGAGGAGGATGCCCGGGAAGAGAGGCACTCGACGGACCCCTCGTCGTCACTCTAAGGACGATAGATGCCCGAGCTCGAGCATCACAAAAAGTTGGGCTGCAACAAGGCACGCTGGAGCCTTGGACCATGCATGGACTTTGGGAGAGACATCACTCAACTTCTGGACACCTCAGCTATAACCTGCGATGGGAAGGGGATCACTCCTATTCCGTGAAATGGAGGATTGATTGGAAAGGAGGTGGTGGCACAGATTTTATAGGCAATTGGCGATGAAGATGGAGATCGTGGGTGATGCAGGGAGGATGGTTGGCAGGCGGTTGCAACCGGGCTGTCAGAGGAGTGGGAAGATAGGCATGGGATGCAGGGGTAGTTGTCGGGGGAGAGGGCAACGAAGAGGGAGCGATGGAGGGAGCGGCAGGGACAATGAGGGGAGATAACCGGTCCAAGAGAGAAATTAGGAAAGCAACATGCCATAGGTGGTTGAGGGGGTTTAAAATTGGAAATGTGCGGGAGAAAGGTAGTCTGAAGGGCGGAATTGGAACTAAAAGTAAAAAATTAGTGGGTTTCTGTTGTAAGGGGATAGTGGATTGCAGCAGAATTTTGCTATAACTTGGTGGATGCACGCTACGTGTAAGAAAGGGATACAACCGTTCAAAGTGAAACCCCACCCGTATCAAAATCTCTCTCCTCCCTTGACTCCTCCTTCCTCCCCAAAAGTCATCTGCCCTAGACCCATCCCGACGCCTTCCTCCTCCCTCGATGCCCCTGCTCATCGACAGCACCCGCCTCGCCAACCTCCCTCCTCCCATGACGTCCTCACTTCTTGACGCAAACTGAGCCGTCACACACCCTCCCCCAATGCAATCCAAACCTCGTTATCTCGTCCTTAGGAACACACAGATTAGAGTAGAAATGCTCTATTATTTATCAGAGTGAAATTGTATAGGGAGCTTTCTTCTTTCGTATGCAATGTGGAGAAGGGGATCTTTGTATGGAAATGAACTTTATATACTGACTTCTAGTAAGCACTCTCTCTCGGTTGTATATCTGAGTGAAATTTTGCATGGACCTTTCTAATTTAATATGAAATTGTATTATAAAGTCAAATTATAAATATGTGCTTTTTTCTGCATATCTAGGTGTAAAGGTATCTTTCCTCTTATGTATACACGATGAAGAAGGGGATGCTTGCATGAAAACTATGATGATCATCACCTCTGCAAAAGTAAGTTGCTATGATGATCCAAGTATTATGCTATGATGTGAATCTCACTGCCTTGAAATCGCACCTTTGTGTCCTAGATCACCATAGTATCAATACTTGGATCTAATCATCCTCTGAGCGCCTAAGATCCGAGCTGACTTCAATTGAAGAATGAAAAATCTTCGACATGGAGATCAAGATTACCTATTGAAACTTCATCGATCAACACCTGGAGATCAGACCCACATGAGATTTTTTGCCATCGACGATCATATGGGAGCAAACAACTCTTACGCAGATTCGATCATAGCATTTGTGATCATCTGAAGCATTTGGAGAGATCTAGTTTGCCACCAGTAGATACCTTTTAATACTTTATCACATTGTAAGCTATTACAAATGTTATGGTATGCATGATGATAGCGATGTAATGATATATGAAAGAGACTTAAATGATGTCTTTGGGTAATGTGAAAGGATCAAATGATTGTCACTTGTTTCTTGTTGAGTTTGGCTCTCACGTTGTAAAGTGAATGTAACTTGTGTCATCTCAGTAGAGTCTTATTTTCATTATTTTGGACAATGTCGAATGTTGTTTTAATACTTTAACCCGCACATCTCATCACTCATGTAAATTATGATCAACGATGCGCTATTTTGATGAGTTGAAGCATTTATTTCATTTGGATGCAAAAATCCATCTAATATAGAGGAAGCACACTTAATATGGATTCTACATCAAATCTGCAACAAAGGAGGAATTCTTACAAGAACTCACTTTAATATACAAAAGCATTCACTTCCCTGCAAAAATCCCTTTCGTCATCATGTTTACAAAAAAGACAAATTCATACAAAAGCTCTCTTGAAAATGCAATAAAGAATATATTCATACCAAAACTTGCTTCATTATTAAAAAAAACTTTGTTTTCCTACATAATAGTACTTGTGCACATTCATGAGAAGGAACATACAAAAAAGCTCTCATAAATTAAATAGAGAAGACATCCATATTAAAACTCACTCCATCATACAAAAATCATTGTTTTCCTACAAAGGGTACATGTGTACATTCATGAGAAGAAACATACAAAAACTCTCTCAGAAATGCAACAAAGAAGACATTCGTACCACAACTCACTTCATTATACAAAAATCTTCGTTTGCCTACAAAAGTATCCGTTTCCATATAGACACTTACTTCTCCACTCTTTAAACACAATATGAAAGACTCATACTTCAAATATGCAGAAGAAGGCACATCTATATAAAAACAACATTGTAATACAATATTGTTAACTTGTAGATAATAATACATCCAAAACAAAGGAATGTTGATGATACCAAACTTACTCCAATGTACAAATTAAAATGCTCATTTCCATACAAACATCCCCTTCTTCGTCGTGCATACATAAGAGGAAAGATTCATACCTATTTGCACTTAGATATGCAAAAGAAAGCACATCTATAGAAAATTCGACTTTATAATAAAATTGCATACCAAATAAGAAATGCCCATGCATAATTTCACTAAGATATACAACTGAGAAGGAATGCCTACTAGAGCTCAGTCCAATATACAAAAACTTTCATTTTCATATAAAGATCCCCTTCTCCACATTGCATACAAAAGAAGAAAGCTCCATACACAGTTTCACTCCGATAAACAATAGAAAAGGAATGCATACTATAACTTAGTCTAATATACACAAAACTTTCATTTTCATACAAAAAAACCTTTTCTCACTCTAATATACAATAGTCAAGGAATTCATGGGAGTTTATATTTCTCACAAGATTTATAACTAAGGAGAATATTGCATTATCGACAAGCACCCCTAATAGTATTCACATTTGATAATTGTCTTTCAGGAGCGTACTGCTTAAACACACCCAACAAAAGAATTTCGCGATCTTTCATTCCCAGGGTCAAATGCTGGATATGGCACATTGTACGTAAGGATCTGAGGAGGGGATCGTACTACTTGGTGGTCACTTTGGTGACAGACAACATTCTTAGATTCGCCTAGTGGTTGAGGTTCTCCACGAGCTCAACACTTGAATCTATAATCATTAGTGTCTGTAGATTCGTCATGCCCCATAAACGTTATGGTGCTTCTCGTCCTCGGAGCCACCACAAATTCCGATATTGCATCTTCTATGTGTTGATCTTCCTGTAAATCATGAGGTGCTCAAGGTTATTCAACTTCATGATGTGTTTGCAGCAGTGAATTTCACTTCGATCTTCCACAAAGTGTCTATAGCTGTTGAAGGTTCTCGATCTCTTTGGGGAATACATATACTATAATTTGAGTGTTCTTGAGTCTGAGGTAACAAGACTCGGATCGCATCGGGGGAGGGTGCATGCTGGCTCATTTTGCACCAAGGAGGGAGGGTGTCGTTGGAGAAGGGAGGTCGACTAGATGGGTGCGCACTGATATGCAGGGGTGTTGGGAGAGGATGGTGATGAATCTGTGATTGATCACTCTATCAATTGAAAATAGAGCTTTGTTTTCGAGTAATTAGTTGCATTTCTCCATTTATTTTGCATTAGTCTCACTCATGCACTTAGAGTCAAGTTCTGCATTTTAGCATCCATATTTGCATTAAATAAGAAGTTATTTTTCCTTGTAAATATCACCAGTACATTCACCATATTTCACCTATTTTTATCTATTTCTGACTAACTCGGAATTGAATAAAATCAACTCTACAGTGCACATGCTACTAACACTAATAAAAAATACAAAAATACTAACTTGTAAAATTGACCAATAAAACACTAACGCTAGTTTGAGACTAAAAGTCTTAAAACATGAATATCTCTGTCATACAGTCTCCTATAGACCCTTACCCACTTTTGAATTAATGTACGTTCAATTACCATCAAAATAGGACCAAATTCAAAAGAATCAAAGTTCGTATGTGAAACTTGGATTTTAGACCTCTATTGTATAGTGTACATATGTCTCTTTATTTTATTTATTTTATCATTTTATTTTCTTAAATATTAAAAATCCAAAAAATATATTAAGTTGTAAATATTTGGCTTACATTTCTCTTAATTTTATTATGATCTTTATTTTATATAAAAATGTCAAAAAATTGTTATAAACAAAAATGCGGTATTTTATATCTATAAGATACCACCAAAAATTCGTTTTTTAGAGATAATTTATTTTGATTTTGGGTCCTTCATAAAAATTGTAAATCTCATCGATATGAGCAACTTTCATGTTTATTGCTTTATAATTCGACCCATTTTTATTTTATTTTTATTTTTATTTTAATTCAATTTCTGATTTTTTAGGAGCGACAAGTGGCAGCCCTTGGTGCTACCACGTGTCACCCCTTTTATTTTTAAAAATTTTAGTTTATTTAATTATATCAGTGACCCCAAATGTTAACACTTTTTATACTCAAATAAAAAGAATAACGACTAAAAGGAAAAGAAAGGAAAAAGAAAGGATGTGTTTATGAAATAAATGCAGACTAACCCGAACCCTAAGAGAAGGTCAAAAGTTGACCTGATCGACCGGGAATAAAGTAAGGGGAGATAGGGTCTTCAATCTGAAAATTCGAAAATAATTTGTAAATAATTTTCCATCTATATTTGTACAAAACTTACACTATTTTATTCGTACATAAATTAACCTCAAATTAAATATTTTTCTAAACAAAAACTGTAAATAAAAATATTTTGTAAATAATAAAAGTAATTATAAAATAAAATAATGTACAGATTACAAATAACCACACTCAGAAAAAGCCCTAAAACGATAATTGAAATGCCAATTCTGGCTCCATACGAACTTAAATTGAATAAAATTTACTTCCATTGTACTCTAAATTAAATTATCTTTCAAATGGTTGTGGTTTCATAATTTTTGGAGTTACGGTTGAAAAGTCAGTTTTCTGGGGTGGTTGTGTAATTTTACCTCTTACTTATTGTATATATTTATTCATATTTATTTTTTATACATAATGTACATGATTGTAAATATTATCTTCAATACTAAAAATAAAAAATAAAAAAATAAAAAATATTTTAAAATAAATTTCTTTATTTGTACATGTGTATATTATACTATATTATACAATACTTGTATACAACTAATTTCCTTACACAAAAATCACTAAAAAAAATAAATATCTAACATTATAACAACACAAAGCCTTTTCCCACAATTAAGTCGGCTACATGGATTCTTCGCCTCCATTCAGATCTATCTTGGGTCAATTCCGGGCTTATATCTATAAAACTAAGATCCCTTCGTATGGTTTCTTTCAAACACTTCTTAGGTCATCCTCACCCTCTCGTAGCCGGCTCAACATCCTAACACTCGCATCTTCTAAATGGTACATCAGCTGATCTTCTTTGCAAAATGTACATAATTGTGAATATTATCTAACATTAATTAAATAAATTAATTTAATTACGAAATTTGGATTTAATTATTTAATTATTTAATTTATTCATTTATTTGATTTGAAAACATACCTTGTATATAAAGATATGATTCTATACCTTAAATAACTACCATTAAGGTGGCTAATTAATTTTTGTAAATTAATTATTTTATTTAGTTTATTTAATTCCGAATTTTGTTATTATATAATTTAATTAATTAATTATTTAATTAACCAATAAAACATTCATCATTCGTACATTCTTTCCTTTTTTATTTTCTTCTTTTTTATTAGACTTCTCTTCCCTTATTTGCCCTTGATCGATCTTTAATACATAGGAGCCCGATCTCCGAGAGCTTCTCGTCGCAGAAGGGTACCCAACCTCCAAGCTGATCGATGACAGCAATTCGACCCTCGTTGAGGCCATCACAGCGTATCCGATCCCAAGGTGAGATCCAACTTATTTTCCTTTGCCATTTTAGATTTAATTTGTGCTTAGATCTCTTGATTAAAATTTAGATATTAGTCTCTAAATTCTCCATCCCAATTTGATCCGCCCCTGAATCCGATTTTACATCTCACATCCCGATCTATACATGTTCTCATTCTACCTCACACAACCACTCAACTTCGGTCACGCACGGTGACCAGAGACTTGGATCTATCTTCCATTTCGCCAGATCTGCCTCACTCAGTTTCCGTATTTGATTTTTGTTGGACCAAACCATCATGTTTCCCATCCTAATTGGTTTTTGCATAATAAATAATTTTAAAAATATGTATTTCTTTTCCCTAACATTTGTTTTCTAGGAAAATAAAAAATATAGAAATATAAAAAAAATCTGCTGTTCATTTTGAAAAAAAAATATTTACTTCTGTTTAAAAAAATTATAAAACAAAAAAACAAAAATATCTGTGCAGGAGGCGGCAGGGCCGCCACCCCCACCGTCGCCCTTCCATCCGTTCGAGGCGGCGCCCTCCACCTCCAGCAGCCGACCGCCGCCTGAAGTGAATCGCTCGCGCTCACCCCGCCTGGCGCTGCGACCCCGACGCCCTCGCTGCGCCGACCACCGCAACGCCTCCAGCCCCCGCCGCGCTGCCCAGCAGCCTCCATCGTGAGACCCTCCGCTCAGCGCCTCCATCACGAGGGCCTCCGCCAACAGGGCGTAGTCGTCAGCCCTCCGTCGCCCCGAGCCTCCGCCGCGAGGCTCGCGCAGCCCACCTCCGCCGCAGAGCTCCATCTTCAGCGGCCCCGAGCTAGTCGCGATGCCCGCTCCCCACCGTCGCACGAGAAGAAAGGAGAGAGAGGCGGGCGACGGCCTCCCTTTTCTCGTTGAGAACGAAGCATAGAACGAAGAACCCTAGGATTTAAAAAAAATAAATATCTGGATTAATTGCAAGGATCCCTCCGACAGTTATCAAATCTACAATAAAGTCCCCGCCAAAGCAAGTCACGTGTGTAGCACCCCCTCTAGGTAAATTGCGATTCTTTTCCTCTTTTCTATTCTTATAATAATTTAATATACAACCTTTGAATAATTACATTTAAGTACTTATATTCCAGACTTCTATTTGCATGCTTTTATCATTGAAATAAATGTTTTTATTGATCTGAAAATTCTGTAAAATTTTTTGTAGATTCCCGGTGTGTCCTAGATTATTGTTTAAACATTTCATTACGTTTTATTTTTATTTGATATTTAAAAAAGATTAAAAATTGTTTTTTTCTCTGCCCGAAATTTAAAAAACACAAAAATTTGAATATTACTCTAAAAATAAAAAAAATATTAAGTGTATTTTACTGTCTTGTATTTTGTAGCCAATTTTCATGCATTAATCATTTATAAAATCCAAAAAAATCGCAAAATACTAAAATCTTAGAAAAATGTAGAAAATTCTAGAATAATCGAAAAATCATGATCTCAGTTTCTGTGTGTAGATATTTGTGTATATTTTTGTATAAAAAATATTTCCAGGAGTTTTGGACAATTAAATTAATTTTAAGTTGCAAAATATTCTTGGTTGTGCACTGTTTACCTTTGTTTGCACTGTTTGATTTTTATAAAATCACAAAAACATCAGAAAATTTTGGAAAAAATTACCAAAATATTTTAAAACCTGTAAAACTCAAAAATATATTTTATGCAATTTTCTGAGCATTTTTTAATATTTTTAAAAATACAAAAAAAGTGTGGTACGTGTATTTTTATTCCCTTGCGCATATGTTCCTCCTCTGAAAATTAAAAAAATTTAAAAAAATCAAACATCACTAAAATTTTATCTTCGAAATTTGACTGCTAAATTTTTTAATCGTGCTCCCTTGTGTTCGACCCTGATCGCTATACCAGGCAAATTAAATATTGAAGACCGTTTACATTCCATTGCTTAATTTTTCTCTTACGTGGTTTAATACATTTTTTTCTCGTTGATTACGTTTGTTGATTCGGATCACGACCCTTGATTATTTGCATATTTAACCTGAGTTGTTAGGCATGTCATCACCACTCACGGCCACGACCAATCACCCTGCCCGTAAGAATGTCTTGAAAAACAAGAGATGATGGTTCAAAGATCGCTTGATAATGCAAACCCTTTGTAATTTTACTGATAGATAATAAATTCATAGAAAAATTAGGGGCATGTAACACATTCTGCAGGCGCATCGAATGTGTCAAAGTAATATCTCCATGTTCTGCGATCGGGGAATGGGTCCCATCAGCAATCACCACAGTTCTCCCTAAGGGAATCTGCCAGTAGGTTGTAAGCTGACCTTTATCTCCACATAGATGGTGTGTTGCCTCGGAGTCCATAATCCACTCTATAATCTCAGATCCAGAACAAGATGTAAAAGCATAAGAACTACCTGAGATGCTAGCTGTAGCAGAAGTGATGACAGAGGCAGAAGCTACAACATCTGAAGGGCCATCAGGATTTGATGAAGGAGGCATGAAATCTCGTAGTCTGGTCACAAGATCATCAAACCTCTGATCTGAAGTAGAAACAGCAGGAGACTCGACCTGCTCTGCTACACGTGATGATGCTGGGAAACCATGCTTAGAGTAGCATGTCTCCGTTGTATGACCTAGGCGATGGCGAAACATGCAGGGTTGACGAACACAACCTCCTCTACCACGAGGTTCGCGACCACGAAAGAAAGAAGAGCCTCTTCGGCCACAGGAGATGGCCATCGCCGAAGAGGTATGACTGGTGGTAGTGAATGAGACAGTAATCCTGTTGAGTCTGCAGAAAGCTTCCTCCGTAGGATGAATGGTAGCATCTGCAAGAATCTGAGGGCGAGCAGCATCATATTCTAGATCCAAGGCCGCTAGGAATACAACAACCATGGTAGCATTCCTATATGTCTTATGTTGCTCCGATGTAGCCATGAGTGGCATGAAGCTATGAAGCTTCTCAAACATCCCTCGTAGGGATGTATACAACGAAGGGAGAGGCCATCCATTCTGCTTAATAGTGAATATGTCATGCTGAAGCTGAAGAATCTTTGTTTCGTTCCTCGCCTAAGAATAAGTAGCTGTGAGGATGTCCCACATAGACTTAGTAGTAGGCTGATGCAACACATCATTGGCAATCTCTATCGTTAATGCCCTTGAAAGCCAGATTTTGTCATATGCATCATCTGCCTCCCATGAGGCATTCACCCCAGTCTTCTCCACTGGAAGACTCCTCGGTAAGAATATGCTTCTTACCGTTCGACTTCACGAGGCTCATGAACTGCATATCCTAGAGCTTCCCATCCATCTTGACCTTAGGAGATGGATCACGAAAAATGCCTATGATGGGTACATCAACTTTGTTTCTGATATACTGCTGATGAAGGAATACTGGGGTTATGTAGACCAATGAATAAGTATCTACACAAACATGTATGGATTTGAATGCATATGTAGACTTCGGCACCCAAAAAAATTATCCTATCCGAAGTCCCGTGACGAGGCGATGAATAGATAGCCAGCGGTTACAAGGGCCGAAAGCTGGCTGCAATAGCTGCTAGAATGCGGCAGCCGACTGGGGTCGCTAGGGCTGTAGCTGGCAGAACAACAGGGCCACCAAGGCTGCTAGGGCAGCCTGCGACATGGCAGCGGTGTCATGCAACAGTGTGCGACGGTGTCGCGTGCTACTAGGCAGCGAGCAGCGGGGCCCCATGGCTGCTAGGCCACGTGCGACTGGGCAGCGGGCGCTGGTGCCGCATGTGGAGAGAGAGGGGGCGGCAGCTGGTGCCGTGTGTGGAGAGAGAGGGGTGACCGGTCTAGGACTATGGCTCTGATACCATGTTGGGAAAATAGAATGAATTGTTTATTCCAGTAACTCTAGTCTCTCTTATATAGAGGAGAGAGCTATAGGTAAATTACAAAAGATAGAGAAATAAAATAGCATAAATGTGGAGATATTTACATATTTATATATTATATATGTATCGTTTATTAAATTTTATTTTCCTGTTTCTACCTTATGTAATTTACCCATAGGTCTCTCCTCTATATAAGAGAGCCTAGGGTTCTCTGAAATAATAACGTACTCTTTTCTTCCAACATGGTATCAGAGCGGCGGTCCTAGACTAGAGCTCATATACCCTAACCCTAAACCTTACCCGTCAGCCCCTCCTTTTCTTCTTCTCTCGCCGCCGCCGCCACCCCTCTTTTCTTCGGCACCGCCGCCGCCGCAACCCCTCTTTTCTTCTCGGGGTCGCCGCCAGACCACCCCCTTCCTCTCTCGCCGCCGCAACAATCTACTCGCGGGCACCTCCCGCCGTTGCCCGCGGTTGCATGATCCTCGAGCTCGCCACCGACGTCACTTAGGTTGTCGGCCTCCAGTGCCATCGCCTCCCGCCTCTACACCTTTTCTTTTTCGTCCGCTTCGGTGGATGGATTTGATTGCATAGGTCTACATATGCAATCAAATCCCTATATGTCATTGTAGACATCTATCTTTTGGGTCTACATATCTTGTGATCTTCATCCGGCATCATGTCAGAAAACAAAGTCGACGTACCCGCCACAAGTGCCTTCAGAAGTCCAGCACCGATTGTCAAGATGGACGGGACGAACTATGAGCTCTGGGCAATGCAATTCACGAGCCTAATGAAGTCTAACGGTAAGAAACACATCCTTACCGATGATGAGCCGGTGGAGAAAACATGGAGTCACGCCTCGTGGGAGGTGGATGATGCGTATGCCAAAGTTTGGTTGTCTGGGACATTGACGATAGAGATAGATAATGACGTGCTACATCAGCCCACTGCGATGGCCATGTGGGATATTCTTGCAACGACCTATTCGTAGGCCCGAAATGAGACCAAGATTCTTCAACTACAGCATGATATTTTTACGGTCAAGCAGAATGGACGGCCTCTGCACTCACTGTATACATCATTGAGAGGGATCTTTGAGAAGCTCCACAGCTTCATGCCTTTGACAGCCACTCCGGAGCAGTAGAAGACATACAGGAATGCCACCATGGTTGGTGTATTCCTTGCAACACTTGATCCAGAGTATGATGTTGCCCGCTCTCAGATCCTTGTAGACGCCACTATTCCTCCTATGGAGGAAGCTTTCCGCCGACTTAGTCGGATCACTGTCCCGAACTCTACTGCTAGCCAGACGCCTTCAGCAATGGCCGCCTCTAGGGGAAGAGGTGGTTCATCTACTTTTCGTGGACGAGGACCCCGTGGTCGAGGGGGTCGAATCCGTCAGCCCTGCACTTACTGTTCCCTTCCTGGACACTCCGAGGATACATGCTATTCTAAGCATGGTTTTCCAGCATCGGCACGGGTAGAAGAATAAGTTGAATCTCCTGCACCTTCTACTTCGGATCTGAGATTCGATGACCTCATAGCCAGACTGAGGAACATCATTCCTTCTGACATAGCACCAGGAGGCCATTCAGATGTGGCTGCCTCTGCTAGTACATCAGTTACAGTCAGTACCTCAGGTAGTTCTTATGCTCTTACCTCTTGTGATGGATCTACGATTTCAGAATGGATTATGGACTCAGGAGCGACACATCGTCTCTGTGGAGACAAAGAGCATCTTACTGCATATAGACAGGTTTCTCCAGGGCGGACTGTGGTGAGAGGTGATGGGACTCATTCCCCGATTACAGGACATGGGGAGATTTGTTTGTCGTCTTCCATGCGATTGCAGAATGTGTTCTTACGGGAAGAGTGATTGGTTGTAACCGTGAGCAGGGTGGTCTTTATCGGTCTGGTCCGTACTCCCTATGCAGGTGCATCCTTCCATTCCACAGGACCAGTCTCTCCATATACTTGGCATCTACGTTTTGGTCACCTCCCTCTTCAGAATATGTGTCGCATTTTCTGCAGATTTCTCCGGGATCGTCATTCCAGTGTGAAGTGTGTCAGTTGGGAAAACATCATCGGTCCACTTTCCTTAGGCATTAGAGTCGGAGCAGTAGCTCCCTTTTTGAGTTAGTACATACTGATATTTGGGGTCCTAGTCGTGTTCCTTATCACCAGGGACACATGTTTTATCTTGTTGCAATCGATGATTTTTCTCGTTTGTCTTGGGTATTTTTATTAAAGAATAAATCTGAAGTGGGAGATGTGATTCAGATATTTATCAATGAAGTGCATAATGTTTTCTCTTCTTTTGTGAAAAATGTGAGGACCGGTAATGCTTTGGAATTCTGTACTCTGTCACAAATCAGGAGATTAGAGCTCGAGGTTCTCTCGTGTAAAGGCGGGTAAAGGTGGAATGGGGCAGAGGCGACGTATTTAACGTTCGAAGGTGGCGGTTCGATGATGGAAGGTCGTGACTTGCAGGGAGGATGTGGGAGAGGAGTATCGTGGCGAACGTGGGTTCGCATGAGGATGGTGGAAGATCGGGCTCCATCGTGGACTAGTTGGAGAGTGGAGATGATGGTTGATAAGGTTGGGAGAATAGAAAGGGGGAAGTTGACGTGCGAGGTGGGCGACGTGGGCGAGGTCTTCTCTAGAGGTAGACGACGAAGTCTCCACCGTTGGATCTCGTGATCCAACGGTGGAGACGTGGGTGCTCAAAAGCGGCCAGGATTAGATCGAGGGTTGGCGAGATCAAGCACTAGGATAGCTCCACGTGGTGTGCTAAGAGTGAAGTGCTAGAGGATGGCCATGATTCGATCTTGGACTGATCGGATGGTCGATGATCTAGAGGGAACTGATGGCGGGGATTTGAGGGTTTTGGAGAAGATCGGGCGGTGGAGGATGTGACGCGTAGCGAGCTAAGTGCGAGGCGCTAGCGGACGAACATGATTCGATCTGGGACTAATCATCAGAGTCGGAGCAGTACCTCCCCATTCGAGATATTTCATGTTGACATTTGGGGTCCAAGTCCTGTTCCTGATCATCAGGGACACATGTTTTATCTTGTTGCAGTCGATGATTTCTCTCGTCTGTCATGGATTTTCTTATTGAAAAATAAATCTGAAGCAAGGGATATGATCAAAATCTTTATCAGTACAATGCAGAATGTTTTTTCTTCTTATGTGAAGTTTGTGAGAACATATAACGCTTTGGAATTCTGTACACATACTCTATTTCATTTCTTCTCATCCCGTGGCATTATTCATCAAACAATATGCCCTTATACTTCTCAACAAAATGGTATTGCAGAGCGAAAGCATCACCATTTACTTGATATCACTCGGACACTTCTTATTCAGAGTTGTTCCCCATATTCGTGTTGGGATGATGTTGTTCTTACGGCATGATACCTGGTGAATCACATGCCCTCGTCTGTCTTGGGTGAGAAAATTCCTTTCTCCATTATCTTTCATGATAAGGAGTTATTCTCACTCACTCCTCGTGTCTTTGGATCTGTTGCATTCATACATCAGTTGGATCTAGGTCTTGACAAGCTCTCTCCCAGGGCTGTCAAACGTGTGTTTGTTGGGTTCTCCAGGACCCAGAAGGGGTATCAGTGTTATGATCCTTTGTGCAGAAAATATTATATCAGTGAGGATGTCACATTTTTCGAGTCTTTGATGTTTTTCTCCCCTACAGGAGATAGGTTGGTTTGACATATTCTACTAGTGAGGTTTACGTGCCACCACCTCCTACATCTTCTCTACATGTGCATGCTATCTCATCTCGACCACCACCACTCCACCGCCACCTCCTCCACTATTACCGTGTTATACTCAGTCATGTATTGTTCCCCTATTGTCAAAATTCTATACCCGTAGACCTTTCTCTGCTCATGGTAACCGCTCGTCATCCAACACGCTGATAACATGCTTTCTAATGATGGGTCTGCAGATATATCTGTGCAGGGATCTTTACAGGAGATCGACCTCCACAGGGAGGAGGCTACGAATAACCTGGATGTACCAATTGCATTAAGGAAACAAAAGCGTACATGCGCCACTTATCCTCTTGCATCCCATGTGTCATTTCATCGTTTGACAGGGGAATTTCAGAGATTTGCAATTGCTCTATCTATTGTGGATATCCCTCTGAATTATCAATAAGCTATGAAGGATAGCTGCTGGAGACTGGCTATGGAAGAAGAGATGGCAGCCCTACAATCGCGTGGTACATGGAGTTTGGTATCTACTCCTCAAGGAGCGTCCATCGTCAGTTATAAATGGGTGTTTACTGTTGAACACCATGCGAATGGGAGCCTTGATCGTTACAAGGCAAGGCTGGTAGATCGTGGATTTACTCAGACCTACAACTTGGAATATATGGACACATTCTCTCCAGTTGCGCACCACTCCACTTTATGGGTTCTTCTTTCGGTTGCCATGGTATGTGATTGACCTTTGTTTTAGTTGGATGTTAAAAATGCGTTTTATGGAGATCTGCAGGAGGCGGTCTACATGCAGCCGCCGCTAGGGTTTGCTGCTGAGGGGGGGTATCGGTAAGTTTGTAGACTCCATAAGGGGATATATGGCCTTAAGCAAAGTCCAAGGGCGTGGTTTCAGAAGCTCTCGGATTTGATTGAGAAGCAGGGGTTCAAGAGGTCTGACGTAGACCATTCACTTTTTGTGCAGAGGACTGATGAATACCCATTCATCACTCTTTATTCTTATATTTTAGCTACAAAAACCTTTGCAAATGCATGTATATTCATGTAAATACAAATAATTATCAAAAGCATGCATTGTATAAAGTTTAAAAATTAGCATGTTTTTGTGCAAAAATAAAAGAATAAAGATTAAAAAGAAAAAGAGGGAAATATTTAGAATAAATATTGAGCAACCTAACCCAAGGGAGGGCTCAACATGGGCCTGACCGCATAAAAGCCAAAGTAGAGGGAGATAGGGGCTCATGTGTGTAAATATATATGTAAATAAAATAAAAGTATTTTCCTCACAAAAATAGGCTTGTAAATATTTGTATATATTTATAAGTATAAAAACAATATAAAAATATAAAAATTAAAAAGAAACCAAAAATCTCATTCATGTACATGATCACCTTGTACATAGTTCCATCATCCCTATTTATTTATCCTTATAAATAAATAAAAGTAATCTCCAAAATTTTTGTAAATATTCTAGAGTATATAGTGTAAATAAATAAAATAAAAACAATTAAAACAAAAACAAAATAAAAACAACAGAATTAAAAAAACACAAAAACATATTGTAAATATACTAGGTATATAAATGTACATATGTATTTATTTCACCTATGTATATAAATAATTAAAACAAAATAAAAATCTCTTTTTATTACTTATTCTATAATGAAAATAAATAAAATATAAAAGGGGAATAAAATTGTACAAAAATAACAATTAAAAAAATCAAAAATTAAAAACCCTATATAGTGTACATATACCTATATATAACATATTATGTATATACCTTATTTTTATTTCGAAAAAATTATTAAAAATCACTAAAAAATAGAAAAAAAATAAAATAAAAATATTTCATGTTTTAAGTTTTCACTAAATCGCCCATTTGCTACCCTTAATTTTAATTTCAAAATCTAGCCACGTGGCCGCTTCCTACTGGTCCTGGGATTGTTGACCGCCCGGTCAACTACCCCCCCCAGGACCACTTCTCACGGGCTTGGGCGCCCGACCCGATTTCCCTAATTTCTAGCGCCTAAACCCGATTGATTCTCACCTAAACCCCGGGTCAGATCCGTCCACGGCACATCCGTCACCCTCGCCGGGGCCTTCGCCTTGGGATCCATGCTCCAAATTGCCCTACCCGCGCGCCTCTTTCCGGACCCTCCATGATATATATTCCTAGCTCTGCCACCTCGAATCTCATCTTTGGTCATTTGATTCCACCCCCAGTGAGCTCCAGTGTGTGCGCGAGAGTGACAGCTCGCGTCCGGTGCTGTCGAAGCGAGGAGAGGGAGCGTGGCCACTGATCCGGCGAGCATCGCCGCCTTGCTCCGCCCCCAGCAGGAGCATCGAGCCTCGGACGTCGGCGCTCCGTGAGGCAAAGACCCAGAGCTGCGCAAGCTCACCCACAGCCCATTCAGCCACCCAGGTAGCTCCGTTAGCCTTTCTTTTTCCGTAATTTCTAGTTACCCCCAAATCGCTCCGCCGCCGTCCATCGTCGATTCCCATCGATTCCGACCACCATTCGATCATCGGGCATCGCCATAGCCCTCGCCTCCTTCCCGCGCACCTTCTCCATATCCCCATCCAACCCAGCTCACATAGGAGCTGAGATTCGAGCTCCACCGTCCTCCCTTCGCCGGAGCTCGCTCACAACGCTCCATCGTTCACCATCACTCCGCCTAACTGGGTCGAGGCAGTTTGCCCTCGACCCGCGAGTCTCCTGGACTATTTTGCAGGTTCAATGAGGACCATCTGAGGTCCTTCGACATCGAGCCAGGAGCTTCGCTTCCGCCGACCTCGCCGGTGCTCAACAGAGCTCGGCTGGGCCATCGGAGGGTATCAGCAGCTGCGCAACACCTCGACGGAGCTTCTCCGATCCTCAGACGCAGCAGGGGAGATCAGGAGCGCACGCACGAGGCCGGCGAACCTCGCCGGCCACCTGTTCTTCCTCGACCTTCAGACGCCGTTCGATCAGCCCTCCTGCTCCAGTTCTTATCTGGACCGTCCTTTCCCGGAGCCGCCTTCACCGTCAGATCTGAGGAGGACCGATCTCAGCCGCCCGATGCTCGTGGGTTAGCCAAAGAGAGCCACGACCGTTGATCACACCACGTGGCTGAACCCCGAGCGTCGGATCACTTCGAGGACCCCAGTGTTGGAGCGCCAGCCGATCCCCACCGTCGATCCCTCCACGTGGCGTCCATCCTGCGATCCGCATTAATAAAGGGTAAACTACCCTTAGGCCCTCCTGTTTATTTCATTTCGCATTTAGTCCTGTAAATACCTAGTGCAATTGTCGAGTTTTTGGTACTTTTGCATTAAGGATCTCGTACTTTATTTTCCTTGCACTTATGCCCCTGTGCGTTGTATGACACGTGCATCGACACGTGATTCTCTGGTTTATTTGCAATATAGGCCCTACAGTTCTGGTTGTTCATTGATGAATGAAAGTTTTTAACTATTTGCATTTATACCCCTGTGCGTGATACATTTGAACATGTGCGTGTTTTTTTGGGTATTTTGCGAATAGGTCCCTGGACTTTTGGTACCTGTTACCAATAAGCCCTCGGAACTTATTTTTCTTACATTTGGGTCCCTGAGTGCCTCAGGCACGCGCGACGCACGTGACTTCCTAGGTTAATTGCACCAGACA